>JAGDQP010054556.1:0-13323 GCA_022664845.1 Lepisma saccharinum
GTACGTGCATTTTATCGTCATGGACATACTAGATGTGATACAGACGTCTACAAAATATATAGCAATAAAATGGTTATGGTCAATTACTAGTCCATATGTCCAGAAAGTGAATGTCGCTGATGACTTCGTGGACGTCCATTTACATCCAGAAAATGGATATCCATGCGAACATTGTTCACGTCCATTGTACACCCAGAAAATGGATGTCCGTATGAAGGAAATTGTGGACGTTTATTGGGTGTCTTCAAATTAATCTTACTTGTAAAGTAGAGATCCATTGCAGGACGTCGATCATAATTAATATATTTAGTGAACATTTCCTTCGAAATAGGAATAAATCTAATTGGGCAATATTAAAGTTGGTTAAACAGTAATTTTCAACACGGGTTGATGTCGCTTAAAAAACTAACATGGTGCAGAAACTAACCTTTTGAGCGGGGCTGGCGGAGCATGTGCCCCCGGCGCCGAATGATGAGAACAGTCAAAATGACCATGTGTTTTATATCCGTGCAGTCTTTGGGATACGGAATGGGCTCAGCCGAGCTCTCGCCCGGGGAGAGACAAAGTCATCTTGCATAGTGACAAACTACATGACGTAACTCGAGGCTTTGGTTCTTCTCATTTACAGCACGAACATCAGCTATAATCAGCCAGCTCAGGAACGAATTCAGGTTGATACGCGTGTCAATTTCAGAAACAGGAAAATGTTACGTCAAAGGAGTAGTAAAATGTCACTTGTGTAATGCCCCATGGCGTAGTTGTTAGACTGACGGACTATAAATGAAAGTTCCAGGCTCGAATCCCGCAGCAGAAAACTGCAGAATTTACAAACTATACTTGAAGGTGAGGAAAGAACAGCTCTCGATACGTAGGGAAAGTAGAAGTATTGATATATATATAACGCAAACAGTGGATAAAGTCCAATAAAATATGCATAACTATCTATAACTAGTGTGAGTACTCTTAATCTGTATTCGACGTGTAATGGGCATCCATCGGATGTGTTGTAGAATTCCAGTGATGTCTAAAAGACATGCATAACTCGTCCATGTGCATGAATATTGTAAATATGCTGGGCTGTAAGTATGTCTATCGGGTGTCTGTTTTCTGGGTGTAGAAAACCTCAAGAAGTTTAGTTGGCTTCAACAGACTTCAAACCTACACCGTCTTTCGAGTGCTGATCGTAAATCAGCGACCGAGAACATAGCGGGCGCTGGGTTGCTAAAAATGTATATAGTAATAATGCGCTAGTCAGTAATGGAAATTATACCGTGCCAATACTTTAGGACTAGAAATTTCGCACTAACGTAGTTTGCTTGTACGATATACCCTAAACAATAGTAAGATGTTGATCCTTCACAGGAGTAGACTATTACAGTGTCGTTTACTATAAGCACTGTGATGACGTCTAAGTATTTGAGTAGTTGTAGTATGCTTCATTATCTCTTCATGTATAACCATTTTCGAATAGTCATGCTGTATAACACTATATCAACCAAAATGACGCCATTTGCAAAACAAAATATAGATAGCGAAAGAAATTCTGTCAAAATTTGTTTCGTGTGTGCTAGGTGAAAATCAACTGCAAGACGATCTCGAGTGCAAATTGATACACGGTATAGAATGTTTCAACTCGAGAAGGCGCATCAAGCAGCCTGCAATGGAGCTTCGACTCGAGGAATTCCGCCACTACTACGTCTAAAATCGAGGATTTCCATTGGGGAATCACCATTAATTCCCAACGAGAGCTCTAAGCTCTATGTGGATCCGTGAATACCATCAGAATTTTCAGATGTCTTAAGTAGTCCACTATCCGATCCGCAATCTGGCAGAGTGTGGCGAAAGATTGAATCGTTGCCAACCCCCGACATGTATCACAGTGGCGGTGATCCCGTGAGTGGTAGCCACGCTCCACTTCAGGCTATTCTAAGACTAATGGGGAGTATGCACTACGTTGAACATGTAATTTGTAAATTGCCGTGTTAACAGAAGGTTTGTGGAAACTGTTGTTGTCTGTCGGCATACATATTTAGTGGGGCTTTGTCGATTGTCTTCGTGACTAAATGTATATTCCTATTTCCACTAGGTTTCGAGAGAGCAGTTCCTTCGTCTCTATGCAGAGTTTGTAATTATTGCAACTCTGTGCCGCAGGATTCCAACTTAGAACCCTGCTGTGTAGACCGTCACTAATCATTACGTCATGGAGGCATCTCCAAGTGTGTCCTATTTTGAAATTACTTTTATGTGACGATGCCATATTTCCTGTTTCTGAAGTGAAGGTATTAGTATAGGCTTGAATATTGGTTGGAATGTTTTTGTGTAGAATGTCGCATTTATACCATTATCCTGCGAATCACACTCCATGAAAATTAAACTGTATGGACCTATAATTGTCCTCTTTGAACGATTTTCTTGGGCTCTTTATATTAGTAGGAATCGTCGCCTCTCTCTTTTATGTACATTCTCCATTGTACAATATAATATACATAGAGTCTTTGCTCCCTCACGATTCATCCTTCGACCTCACAGTTCACAGTTGGAAATTGGGTATTATTTTGCTTATCATTTATAACAGCCCAAATACATGTGGTATGCTTATGGTTTACCTTTTGTCATCATCTGTTTTGGATTTGGTTTCAATGTATGTTACCGCTTTTCTAATTACGTATTGTGGGTATCCGTTTTGTGACATGATCGCTGTGATCTGTCGCAGTTCGCTTCTAAAGAGGTATTTGTCTGAGCAATTCGATGTGGCTGTGCTTATGAGGCATGACACTATAGCTTCCTTTCTGCTGATAAGTTGGTTTGAGTTCCATTGTAGGTATCTACCCGCGTGTTTTGGTTTTATGTACACTGATGTAGTTACTGTTTTCCCGTTTTGTCTACCAGCACGTCTAGGGATGGTAGTTTTAAATGCTCTGCTTTCATTCTGAATTTATCAATGTAGATGTTGCTGAATAGAGGCGAGAGTGGTTATAAAAGGTTCCATATACAATGTACCGGGTGAATGTGAGAGTACATACCCAGGAATACAATTCGCTTTTGCCAATAAGAATAGAGGAAGCGAAGAAAAACACTCAAAAGGGGTAGAACCAAATAGCGATATACTCATGGAGTGAGACTCATAGGATAAAATTTGATAAATGTGACATACTACACACCAGTGCAGAGAAATAAAAGTTTACAGCATCCCAATCAGCCAGCCCAGTATCGAATTCGAAGCTATATGGATGGATGCTTTCAGGGGCAGAATGGCCAAGCCGGGTTGGCCAACATGGTAAAAAGTAGCCAGGTGGGCGAACATACTAAAGACGGAAGTGGTTATTTCTAGGAAAAATATTTCATTTGAAAGTTTTACATTAGTCATTAATACTAGATAGAATCTTTGCGGTTTGAACATCTTCTAATGCTAGGTTGCGTAAAATGTTTCCATGGATACTTTTTTAAAGGTCAAAGAAGGCAGTGCTTTCGTTATAGAGAGTGCTGTCAGTTCATATATTGCCCCATTTCCTATATTTTGCACAGAAACCATTTTTTAAAATTTAAGGCCAGAAAAGATAATTTTTCTATAATTGATACATTTGTATTAATATTGTACTTAAACAGTTTTTCGGCTATCCGAAAACTGAAAGTCTGGGGATTTCTCCATTTTTACGTGTGCTTCGGCATTCAAATACCGGGGAATGCATTAAACACAGTGGTTCGGTCAGATATTAAGCTGTGGTTCCCGTTCTTTGTAGCTGACCACCTTTGGTTAGGATCTAAATAGACATTGAAAGTCTAATTGAACACTTCTTATGGCTATGAAGCATACTAAATTGGACTAGAACTAACTTCTTGTAGGAGAAACCGTATGAAAACTGAAATTTGAAGCACTTCATAGCGCAAAGATAAATACGGTTAGAACAAGC
Source organism: Lepisma saccharinum (assembly GCA_022664845.1). NCBI lineage: Eukaryota > Metazoa > Arthropoda > Insecta > Zygentoma > Lepismatidae > Lepisma > Lepisma saccharinum. The sequence continues at coordinate 3,912 of JAGDQP010054556.1, forward strand.
GGTGTGGACAATGTCATGTCAGAGAAAAATCATACCTATATTTTCAAAAAAATCCGAATCTAAGCTAGAGAAACTTCGCAAGAGTTCAATAAAACCTTGTCTCTCTCAATCTAAATATTATTTTGCGGTTTTTGGCTTCCTTTGTGAGATTTTTTACGCAAATTCCTGTCTTGATTTTTTTAAATTTGAAAATGCAGATTTTCTCTGAAATTGTCCATGTCGCTTGTTCTAGCATTGTCATTTGTCTTTGCGCTAGGAAGCTTTAAAGTTTATTTTTCTGGAATATCCCACGCTGATAACTCGAAAAAGGACGCCGCTTTCGACGCTTGTCCACATAAACTATTTTGTTTGCTTTTGTGTCTAGTTTCAACACCAAAAGACTATTCACATTCGTTGAGTAAGAATACGTTTAATGATTGGGTGAAAAGAAAAAGGTTTCGGAATGGAAGTGTTATGTAGTTAATATTTCAGTTATTTTCTTGGAGTTGTAATTCTATTGCTTTGGACAGAGCCAAATGGTTGTCATTATATCAAGAAATAAAGTAGATGTAAGATGGAACGAAAGAAAAAATTATATAAATCCGGTATACAAAAGCGAAATGATAAACAGCAACGTGAATTTGAGAGAGAGGCAGCAGATCCGAAGACGTCTGTTTGAATCTGTGAGTCGAAACAAGGAGGGAATATTCGTGGCTAAGCCATCGTCGATCGATCAAGATGATAATCAAGATAATAATTTTGTCGAAACAGGTAACATTTTATGCTATTATAATCTGCATGCAAATTATATGCACAAAACTGACCCTTACGCGTACACCAGAACTTATGCCCGGCGACTTACGTTTTTTGTATAGTTTATGATCTTTTATATGTCCCTCACAACGAGATTTATATGTATTCCTAGAACTATTGCATGTCATGATTTTTTAGGGACAAACTTTCATTTTATTCCGTAAAGGGGTGTGCGAGTAAGTTTTAAATAAGAACGTAATTCTTCAAATCCAAGACGTCATCGAATCTAACCTGTAAGGCGCACCAATATCTACCGCAATTTTTTAGTTTATTAGAACAATATCACACTCAGTTACATTATTATATATACCTGTACTATTAATATACCTTTGCCATTAGCGCTTACATTTACCATGTACTTTAATCAGCGTCATCATTTTCAATGTCATGAATGCTACTTTCTGATATACAAGTAAAGCAAACAATCAAATCCAAGGCGGCATCGAATCACACCTTAATTTTCAACCATCGAACCCCCAACAAAGAAGAAATACGGTATATTGAAGGTAGACCTACAGTTCTTACAGGAGATTTATAGCGCTGTTTGTTCGATATGTGTAATATAAACCTACCGTAATATTGGTATTCTGAATTGAAATTAGATTTAATGAAAGATATTTGGTGGTACGGTCAATAAATAATCGGACGGAATTATTTACATACCGTTTAATACTGGTCAGCATACTCCCTGCATCCCACCGCTTCACTAGTTTTTTTATATGCCCCTGTCTTATAGGTGCTGTGTGCAATAATGTGCCTTCTGCAGTTGTGCCTCCGAGGCAAAGTGAATTCCACGTAGGGCGTCCTTCAACGGGATAAACACATGACTCGCACGGGGATAGGTCAGGGTTGTACGCGGATGAGCCAAACATTCCCGCGATGGTGTTCACAGTGTGTCTATCAACGTGTATTTGTCTTGAAGTTGGATCACATCTCGTGACAGCAAGCCGCACCGTGTGCGCCTGATTGCAAATCTCTCCTCGTTTCGCAAGATTTCAGAGTACAGAGCAGCGGTAACTTTCTCACTCTACCGAAGGAAGCAATTGAGAATTGCACTATGATGGTTAAAAAAACCACTAACATTACCTTGCGAACAAAATCCAATTATGAACTTTTCTTGGGTCATGGAATTAGGTGTTTCCACTCCTTGCTGTTGCGGTTACTCATGGGCTCAGACCACCGGGTTAGCATGTTCTCGTCCGTTGTCACAGTGCGCTCCAGGAAACCATCGTCCTCTGTCGAGTACCGCTTGGAGGCAACTTGCACCTTTTTTCCGGTCAGGATTGTCATCTAGCAGCTCGTCTGGAACTCGTCTCGATGGCAAGTGGCGTGTCTTCGTCTTTCCTACAGGTCCCGTACATTTCATCGCTATGTTTAAGCTATACAGAAAAGAAGTTTTAAGGGTAATAATGGGTTTAGTTTATCACCAAATCGCAGTAGCCCATTGTAATAGAAATGTGTAAAAACGCAAGAGCACAGCAATGTCGATGAGGTGTGAATATTGATGCACTCACCTTGCAAGTATAACTATAGATTTCTGTAATCGATTTTTATTTTTTTTTTAAGTTCCCTTTCAATCCTAAACTTGTCTTAGCTATGAGGAAAATACAGCAAATATATACATTGTCGTAGAAGAGGTGAAAATAAACTTCCGGTTCTACTGAAAGTAAGATTTCAGGTTTGTTCAAGAAACCGAAAAATATGAAAGATTAGCTAGATTCGACAATGTCAATCAAGATTAGAAAACTTAGTAAAAAAAATATATGAAGAGATTTATGCTGCTACAGAACTTTGTTGTTATGTTAAGAGACACAGAATAGTTCTTAGCTGACTTTCGAAAAACACTTCCTTGCTGCAACTCAAAGTTCAAACTACTACCATAAATTTTGATGGTAGGCCAACTCTGTAGCTAAGCTGGGTGGGCCAGAGTTTACCAGTCCGCCCCTGGATACCTTTACTTCAGAAACAGGAAAATGCGACCCCGTAAACATAAAAGGAACAACAAAATAGTACACATTCGGGGACGCTCCCATAGATTAGAGTGACAGACTACAAATTACAAGGTTCCAAGTTTGAATGCCTCGATAAACTAACAATAATTACAAATTCCTGGAGACGAGAGAACTCTCTCGAAACGTTCTGGAAATAGATAGATATATTATATAGTCACGAAGATAATGCACAAAGTCCAAATAAAGATATAGATACGAACAGACAGTAACCGTGTTCACAAACCTTCCTTAAAGAACAGATGAGTTGTTTGTTCAACGTAGTACATGCTCGGCATTATCCCTGAATAGTCAGGAGTGAAATGTGACTTCCCTAAGTGAAGCTGCCTCTCGTAACCACCACCACCCCTCAGCTCCGCGTGAGGAAGTAACAACACCACACCCTTCTCAGACCGCGAATAGGATGGAGGACTGTGTGTGCCTCGTCTGAGAAGGATGGCACATTAGCCATGAACTCTTCCTTACGGTGTTCACAGGCTCACATGAAGTTGGCAATTAATGGCGGATTCCTGAATGCGCATCCTCAATTTTTGACGTAGTGACGGATTGCTCATGGACTTCCTCGAGTCGAGATTTGATAGCGAGCTGCTTGATACACCTTCTCGAGTCGAGACATTGTATACTGTACAATTTGCACTCCAGATATAAGACAGAAATCGTGTCGCAGTTCAGCTGCTGTGGGTTCTCATCTCGCATGGGCAGGCCACAGAAAACGAATTTGGAAGAATTTCTTTTGCTATATCTGTTTTTATCTAATGACGTAATTTTAGTTGTCAATAAGCCGTATAGCATATTCCGTCCGGAATAACAATGATGGCCTGAAGGCCGTAAATATAAGGGAAACTCACCAGTAATGGACACTTTAAGGACATTTTTCACCGTTATAAATTTTAAGTCAAATACATTTCAAATTTATTGACTAAATGAGAATGTTTACCCATTACTTTCGTCAACACACACTATTTGAGAGGAAATAACTTATTTGGTCTAACATTGTTTTTGTACCAGTGATGGATACGGAAAAAACTGAATATTCCAGTTCAACTCAAAATAATTAATCATTGCTGATGTTACAACTATGAGTACTAAACAAGATTATGTGTTAAATGTTGTTCTTCGATTATCTGATTGTTTCATGGAATTCCACTGAGTGTTCGTTCCGAAGGTCCTGGGTTCGAAAACAGCGGTCGACCATTCTTACTGAGGTTTTAACAGGGTTTTATACCAGATAAATGTCCTAATGGCACCTTCAATTTAGACCTGTCCGCCTTCTTTCTCCTACCCTATTCCGGCCTGAGCAATAGCATCCTTGTGGCTATAAAAATGCAAATTCTAAGTTGTAATGAATAGTGTCTATAAAACGACAACAAATCATTTCATTAATGGGCATCCCAGCGTCCATCATTGGAAAAAATGGGACCAAAAATTTTCTCACAAACTTATGATCATGAAGAGTAAATAATAATTCTCAAGTTGAAATAAAACAACTAACAGAATTACGATTTCGCCCTCGAATTAGCCGAGAGTTTATAGCGTGGTCACTTGCGCGCGTGGTCATGGGTTCAATTTTCGCTGAGGGTTATTGAAAGAAGTGGTTCGGAGCTCACTTTACCAAAAACTGTAAGTCTCGTCCTTAGAAGCTCACTTAGGACGTTAATAACATCTCAATCAATCAAGGATTTTTATTTCAACCCAGTAATGAATAGTGAGTGTCCAAAACGGGACAAAAACTTACGTTGCCGTACCGGTGATCGACATCCCTTGCTTTGCAAAACAGATCTAAGTTATGGTTGTTTTGGCCATTTATATGCTTGAAACAAAGACATTTCACAATAGATAAGCTAAAAGTGAGCTTATCGAAAGACTACATTAAGCGATTGAGTTACTGTGTACGGGACAATCAACCCTATTTCTGATAAGCTTTCCGAGGGAATTTCATTATGTTTTAATATGTAGAAATGATGAGATAATTGTAGTCGTTTTCCCAGAGATGCTAACGTGAACTTGTTTACATTTAACTATTAGGAAAATCCGTATTCACTTGACGTTTTATTTATCAAGATCTGACTCATCAGTTTATCCAGCAATTTCATTATTGAATCCATTTTGTCTTCCAGGTACTGACTTGATGAAGGAAACTGTCTTAGAGCTGTGGATTTCACTGGTTGGCTATGGTGGGAGGAAGAAACCTGTGCATGATTACATCAAGCTTCTCACTCTTGAGCGTCGTTGTGATATACTGCAGGAGATGTTTGATTTACTGGTAAAGAAAGTACCACATATGTCTTCTGAGTTGGCAACGAAATTCAAACAACACGCAGACAAATTACTGCGGAACATGAATGAACGTGTTCCGTATCTAAGCAATCAAGAAGCCGAAGATTTTAATCTGGAATTGTCCCGCTTGAAGAGAATATCCGACCTATATATTATTCAGAGCAAGAATAGCTATGTATTGAAAACAGAGAATGAAGCAAAATTGTTACTCGATAGGTGCATCAATGTGATATTCAGTATTGAAAGGTGGTCTTATGAAAATAACGTTCATGTAATATTAAGCGAACTTGCAAAAAAAGTTAATACATCCCAAATCATTACGGAAGAAGAGAGACGTATGGTGTCTCGTGCAATGACAAGTAGAGAAGGTACAGGTCGTTGGTTCAAGTGTCCTAACGGCCATTTGTATTATATTGGAAATTGTGGAGGTGCTAGAGTAACCAGTCGATGTAATGAATGTGGAGCGACAATTGGGGGAAGAAATTATAGGCTTGATGATGGAAATACATTTGCTCCAGAAATGGATGGGAGTGGAAGACCAGCTTGGCCTACTATGGGGATGCGGTAATTGAACGTTTGAAAATAATGTACCCAGAACTCTTTCTAAGGGAATATAATCAGTACGTTCTTAGATGTGTTGTACCGTGGGAAAAAAAAATCGTTTTGTGTGTTAAAATTGTGGTGACTTAATTATGGTAGTTACTTTAGCATATTTTTAATGAAGAGATGAATGTATTTACGATCTCTAGTCAACGGCGTCATGTTCGTCATCCAATAGATACATGCATGTGTAGAAAATACCAACAAGAGGATTACGTAATAGAATTAAAAGTAGTCATAACAGTGGATGATGTTGAGTTACTGCAATGCGAAGTGTTGGAATCAAATGTCTAACTGCATGTCTGTTACTGAAATTTATACACCTACGTAGGTTGCAATTACTATACATATCGTTCCAAATTATCTCATACCAGTAACACAATACCAACTTGATGTTTGGTATTAGTATTAAACATGTTTCCCAGAATCTTATAGAGCTCTCAGCTAGTAAAATATTGGTTAACGGGCAATATAGAAACCGTGCAGAGGACTAATTTTTCACTAGAAATTTCTTTGATAATAATTTTAATAAAACGGTGGCTACAAGAATGTGTATTTGCCGCTTATATGTAGTGTAGACATCAGACTTCTTAATTTTTAAGCTCTTTTGCAAGAATCACCAAGTTGAAGATCATAATCGGACAGTTTTAAATGTCATAAATAACGGCAGTGCCTTCTTAAGGGACTATTTTTTCTTGAATATGGAATACGTATCACGCTATATTGCACAGTAGTAACCAGATGGCACGTTCCTACATAAAATGTTATTCGGTAACGTCTGTATTCTTGGAGAGTATTGTTCACGAAAAGACATTGGTGGCTGAAGTGCTCAATGGCTGTAAAGAAAAAGCCCTACTTTAATGTGTAAGTGTACATTTTTAAAGAATTTTACATATTTTCCATAAGTACGAATTGTATCATATACGTGACATAGTTGTGTTCTGCAATCGATCGTGGGTTCCATTAGTACACTATTTTTGTTCCATAATATCAGTTCATACAATAAACGTATCTGTAATTGAATCGTGTTTTTGTATTACATATACCGAACCAAATTGCTGAATTCGTAATGAAAACCCTATAACGTGCAGTGTAAAGTTCAGTTACGCATACATATCTCTCAGTGACTAGTAATGAAGATTTATATAGCTTAGAAGAGTGGAGGAGTTAGTTTCAGAACTTACGTTAAAAAAGAGCTCAATAAAAAGTCTTTCACTCTTGGATATTATAGAGATCTTCAGTGTAGCACTGTTGTTCAACTTACTTTGTCAGATTAGAATGTGTATTCTGAGACATGTGTGATGTATAGCAATATCATAGATATGTTGTAGTTCTCTAGTTAAAGGCAATGAAAATATTCTGTGATATGATCTGTGCCTATGCGGAAATATTTTTTCATGTAAAGGTTAGTATGTAAAAGTGTAGTTTTGTGCGAAAATGTTGTGTAATGTGCAGCTATGCAGACATATATTTCATGTTAAACATTAGTACGCGAAATTGATCCTTGACACTATTAGAAGGTTCTGTGCTAACTCTTAGGTATTTTTACTTGTTTTGCATCTTAGCTACATATTAGTCATGTAATAAATTCTGAAGTTTACTTTAATTCAAAGTCTGAGAGAATAATTATTTGCTTCATGCTTGCGAAAGGTGAATGCGAAACTAGCTAAGAATCTTTACATGAAAAGTTCTATGTACTTGACAGATACGTACACACACATATATAAAGCAGTTTAAGCGGGTGGTCGGTCACCTTCAGCATAACTATTTTCTTCTGAAAGAATTGTACGACTTAAGCTATAGTCAACTGAGGTAGTAGTCATGTAGTCTGAGGCGTTCCTAACGTCTCCAAGGTCGCCTGGGGGCTAGGATTTTTGTGGATTTTATTAAGTGTTTGAAACAGCAGTGAAAAGATGAATTCGAGAGGACGGACTAAACTTTATAAACTAATTAGAAGCCTCTAACGTCATTGGTAATAGTATTTTTTTTTAATGAAGCGTATAAGCAGTAAAAGAGCAAAGTCATGGATGTTGAATCAGGTTTAAACCCCGCCCTATTTGTTTGTACCCACCCTATCTTATTTCTTATATTTATTCGACTAATCATAAGTTTCTGGAAAAAATAAATTTTATTGCTCGTTGTGTTTATCTAAAGACTTATACTCCTAAAGCTAGTGCAATGGGAATGTTGCGGTGTTCCCCAAAACTTCCTTTGTTTAGGAAGTGGGCACCAAGTATTCCCACTTCGTTGAAAACGCGAGTAAAATTTCGAAGTGTCAGTCCCAGATGGCAGTCCCGGCTTTTCGGAGCTTTTCGGAATATGAAAATTTTGTCGTAGATCGTAAAAATGTCTAAGCAGAATGTGAATACTGGTCTCCGATGTACTCAAATGGTTCATATCGCAATATTGTTGACTGTATTTTGATCGGAATCGCTAAGTAAACATGTTTTCTTGGCTGAAAAGATATCTGGTCATTCGATTCGGTATTAAGTTATGTTTCCTTTGCGAAATTTATTTAAATTTTGAAGGTGGACACAAAACATACGCGGTCGCGGTTGGTCGCCCGTTCTACATAAATACCTTAGTTGTTCCGAGGGTTGAAGACACGGATCTACATCGACAAGCACTGAAGCCATCGCTTTTAACAAGTCAACAAGACTAAAATATAGATATTTATGAGCTTGTTCGTGAACTAAATCGTGCACTGCCCATTTCAGCACCCACCGCCTCTTTGTCTGTAAACGAACTTTCTTACTGGTACCTATAGAATGCCTATTAACGACAAAAAATCACATAAATCTCAAAAACTGTTTTAGAATTTGTTACAAAACCAAGCGTGTTAGTAATAATATGCGACACTTCAAAATTCATGTACTGTATTTCTCAATTCCTACTGAGTAATCAGGCTAATACGTTTAAAGAAAAGACAATGTCAAGACCATATATTCTTTTAATAAACTCAGCACCATAGATTTCGCCTCCTTGAAGAACTCATTTAATTGCAGTGCAAGACCCGCTTTTCCTTCTGGGCTTTCACTAACCGTTTGTTTGTCAGTTGACTCTTTCCTTCTTGAACTTCAGCAGTAAGTGTTGTGAAGCCTTATGCGCCCGCTCGGTCCATCAGTCCGTCTGCCGACAAGTTTCAAGTCAGGAACTACTAGTGCTAGGAAAGTGCTGAGGTGTCGTTGTAAATGTCTTAGGAAGACAAGTTCAGACCCGTATCATTCATTCAAATCACAGCGCCGAGTTTCGGGGGGATGAATTCAACTTTGGAACTTACCTTACCTTACCTTACCACGTGGCGCTACAGCTCCTTGTGGGCTTTGGCCTCCCAAGCGATTTGCCTACATGCTTTTCTGTCTTGAGCGATCTCCCACCACCGTCTTACTTTTAATTTACGTAGGTCGTCGATCACGTCATCTATCCATCTAGTTATTGGCCTCCCTTTTTCCCTTGTTGAGTATATCCTTTCTTGCATCCCTCTTCTGGGCATTCTGCTCTTCTCCATCCTTTGGACATGACCCAGCCACCTTATTCTTTGTGATTTGATGAATCTTACTATATCTTCGTTTTCCAGTATGGTATTAATTTCTTCGTTGGTTCTTGTTCGCCAATTGTCATCATCTTTTACCGGTCCATATATTTTGCGTATTACCCTTCTCTCAAATCTGCGCAGCGCTTCTTCTGCTTTGTTCATTACAAACACTTCCGCTCCATATGTTGGTCTAATTAAT
>JAGDQP010054557.1:1663-13323 GCA_022664845.1 Lepisma saccharinum
ATCACTCCGTTTAAACATAACACTGGAAAACTCATTATCTAATATAGTATGAAATTTCATTTTATTTGTTTCTAAGATTTAAAATATTTTAAAATAATATGGATATGGTTAGTAGAATTGGCACTACATACATTCAGGTTTCAGTCATGTTGCCCGTAATAGTGCTAAATTAAAAAAAGCTCTCCAAGGTTTTCCAGTCTTATAGGATGAATGTCGATATGTATACAGGTTGTAACTTAATTAATGTAACAAACGTCGTTGATGTAACAAACAAAGATAAAGAAAAAAAGGTCCTATAAACATATTGGGCATATTGTCAGAGTTAGCCAGGGCCGAAAGTGTGCGAACAGTAAATTCAAAGCGGTAGATATTGAAGTACAGAGAGACAGACGTATGTTAGTTGGGCACATCACAGGAGATGTTCAAAATGTCAGTCATGGACAGCAATGCATGCATGACATCGCCGGATCATGGATTAGCGAACCCGTTTGAAGATACCTGGGTCATGGCGGACAGTTGCTCAGACGTTATGGATACACTGTACCAAGTCGTAGACATCGTTGACAGAAGTAGCATACACCACACTTTTAAAATGTCCCCACAGATAAAAATCCAGTGGATTCAGGTTCGGAGTCCGGGCAGGCCGATTCACTGGACCGATACACCCGATCCAACGTCTTGAGAACTCGTTGTTCAACCACCGGCGGACATTCACCCTGAAGTGCGCGGGAGCCCCATCATGCATGCACCACATGTTGCGGCGAATCGCTAAGGGAACATTTTCCAGTAATTCGGGCAGTGTTTCCTGCAGGAAGGTCAAATACTGTGCTCCATTCAGTCATCGCGGTAGCATGTATGGGTCGATCAGTTCATCCTGGACAATACCACACCGTACATTGAGTCCATACAATGTTCGCGGTTGGTATAACGCACTAAGTTTTAGTCGAGCACTGCCGTTTGTCCTATTTAACACTCGCAGCACAATGACAGCACTCCTGAATTGCACACAAGCGCCACCTGTATGTGTGAACCGAGCAACTACTGAACACCAGCGCCACCTGTGCGTGTGAACCTAGCAACTACATATTGAACACCAGCGCCATCTATGTGTATGAACCAAGAAACTACGTATTGAACACCAGCGCCATCTGTGTGTATGAACCAAGAAACTACGTATTACACACCAGCGCCACGTCTAGACTTCCATAGACCGCCATCTCTAAGCTTATTGGTTTTCGATATCTATCGAACTTACTGTTCCCACGCTTTCGGGCATCGCTAACTCTGGCAATATGCCCAATATGCTATATGTTCATAGCACCTTTATGCTTATCTCGGTGTCAGGAATCATCTCACGTCATTTGTTACATTAATTAAGTTACACCCTGTATACAATGGAACCTCGATAACTCGAATTCCTTGATATCTTGAATTTTATTCATGCCTCTTTACATTCTCTATTCAACCCCGTATTAATTTACCTTTACAAGTCGAACATTGTTAAATAAAAAGCTCTATAATTCGAATTTTTCTTGTTTTCCGGACGTCCGTTGAACATCTATAACTGAAACCTCCTGCTAGAAAAAAAGTCGAAGTTACAGTAAAAATACATCTACAAAGGTTCTATTGAACTATCTAACTTGCTTATCAGGAGCCTCGCCTTTACCATGCTTGACGGATTCTTGTATTAGACAGTCAAGCTTGCTAATCAGCTTTCTCGACTAGGAAACTCGTCAGTGTAAGGCGCTAGTACACTGTCAAGCTTGCTCGGCGAGGAAGCTCGATCAACAAGCTCGACAGTGTAATAGGACCCTAAGTCGAAGTTTTAGTCTAGTAAGTTGATGCTTAGGGAATTAAACGATTTGATCTGTACCTCCTCGCTGGCGTCAATCGAGTGACGATTCTTTCCTTTAAAAAAAAATCGTGCACTATCATTTTCGTACCACACTATCCCAACGGTTAGAACGAGCGTAAGGCGTCAACCTCTCCCGCCACTGACAGTACTGTCCCAGCGAATGTATGTTGCGCTGTAATTAGCACAAAGTAATTTCATGTTATCACCAAGCGAAAATGCAAGACCGTAACTTTAGAAGAGAAGCGTGATTCATATCAGGCCGTCTGAGTCCCAAAGTTTCGTACTATGCCTCTCAATAAGTCGAGCCTCGCTAAATCGAAATATTCGTTAATTCGAATTTTGACTTTTTCTTTTCAGATTCGAGTTATCTAGGTTTCACTGTATTTTAGAAAAAATAAAAATGATTTATGTCAAATCCAATAAGGATGTTTTCTGCTAGGTGTGAAACAAGAATGATCTAACTTGCACTTTGTTGTTATTTCTTTCCTTTTCTATGTAGATTTTACGCGTAATAACCAGATTACGGAGGCACGACTTAAGCAAATTTCCTAAACAATAATGTGAAATTTATTTGTAATCTATGCATGTTTATAATGATGTTAACACTATATAAGAACGAATTATGTTCTCAAACTATGGTTTCTGAGTAACGTAAATAATATTTAACTTAGCATATGCATGTCATCTCAACTCACTAAATGTCAATATAATTGAGATGTTTCGAGCAATGATAAAACGATTTGTGATATACTCTGCATTGCTTATTCTGTTTGAAACCAACCCAGCTTTCATCTACAACAATTGCACACAGATTGGTAATAAAGACTAAGTAAGCTGAGTAAAATCTGAGCCCAACACAACTGGAGAGATCAGTTGTTTCGGATCCGCGTTAGTCCGATTGTTACGGTGATGAATTCAGCACTCCATACTCCGGTAACCAAGCTACCACAAGAGCAATAAGGTAGAAGGATGTAGGAGCTTGCAGACAACCCTACTTTCAAAGAATGTTACTTCAATTTTCAATACTCTACTATTTCAATAAATAATTTCAAAACAAGCTCTGATTTCAATTAATAAGAACCTATTACAAACTAGAAAATTCATTTTAATTCAATAACTTTGGGTTGAGTATAAATTTCCTCAACATGCAAAGGTATAAACGTCTGCAAGGAAACAACAGACATAAATAATTCCCCAAAAAAGCATTCAAAATTTCAGAACTTTATAAGATTTTGTAAGAATATTCACAATTTTAAAAACAAGGTGATTAATAATTCAAACAACTCAAAATCAAGAGTAAGTTTCCTCCTTTATATTCAATATGCAAATTCAGAAGCGATGGGAGTGTTCAGTAGAAAAATATATCTAATTTAAAAAAAACTATTTCAGTACAAAGGGAATACCCAAAGCTGATAACTCAAACAAAGCACCAATTGATTTACTAAACGACGTAAATATTACAAATTAGAGAATTTACTGTGATAACAATAGAAAATTAATTTTATTTAAAAATAAATTTAATGTAATCCGATTTTTCTGCAATTATCAAGCAGTGAACTCACTAAAGAAAATAACAGGCAATTGATGGAAACTAATCTACTTTCATGCACAATTATATTTATTCCCTTAGAATATTTACCCAATCGCCCTAGTAACCATTAAATGAAATCTAAGTTTTTAGAAAAAAAATTTCCTTGATCTCAATATGACAATTACGTTAATTCCTAATAATTTATTTTATTTATTTATTCCAACGTGTATTAGTAATAATTCACAAATACATCTACACAATTTTATTCGACGTTTAACTTAAATATTACCTTCAATTCAGAGTTAACCCTGCCTGAGAGAAGCTCAAGAAATTTTAGTACCGGTATTTTCGAAAAATGCAAATTAAATTAATCAATTAATTTGAACACTAACATATATTAAAGAAACTTGTTAGGAACTATCTTACGAAGGTTATAAAAATATTTAGCAGAATCTAACCAGAAAAGTTAATTCACATAGCCAGAAAAGCCGAAGTCTAACTATTATTTTAAACGCGCAAAAGAAAATTAGAACCTCGAAATAGGCTTCAGGGTCAATAGTTTATGCAACTGTTTGCTTTTTACAACCGTTGGAAACTATGAGTTCAAAATGCATTATTGTCTGAAAAGCTGTTTTAAATCGTTATTTTAGCACATTACTTCTCTATTAATGAGCCGTACAATCAATGTTTTAATTGGATGCTAAATGAATTTGGAAAGAGAGAATTTCCACAAGAAAAAAATGTCACAATACGTTTCGAAACATATCATTGTTAGTTAAAAATATAATTAATTCTAAGGGTGGTAACAGCATTATGGCTTATACCCGTCCCAATATCGTTGTTAATTTATTCATAAACAGATAAAAGATCTATTGTATATTCTGTGTTGTAGTTTCACAATTGGCTGGTTGTGGTAAATGACCTTTAGGACAAGTAAAATAAAAATTATTTGACAATCCTACCGATAAAAATAAAGATTATTTTTAGGCAGTAATGGAAAATGTAGTTATTTCTCTACTGATAGTCTGAACGAGTTTTGAGCGGAGAAAATTTTAAATATGAACCATTTCGAATCTATGGTTAAAGCAGTTATTATAATAACTTTAACAGACATCCTGGTTGAATTAGATATGTATCATAATTTACAATTACATAAACTGGGAAAGTTACTTGATATTCTGAGATACGAAACAATGTAAGATCTAATGTGATCTTTCAGATCATAGGGGAAGAAGATAAACTTTTGGTGAACTTTATATTGTATAGGCTATGTTTGTATCTTTTGACTTCATCCCGTCACGATTATACAAGTGCGATGCTTGTTAAAATCCACAAATATCCGTGTCTGAGATGGTAATCAAACCCGCAGTCTTGGAGAGACTAGCCTGTCTCACACGACACGACTACCTCGGTCGATTATAAAGGGAAGAAGAGTCTAACCGTTAAAATTAAATTACTCAAATTTACTGTCAGGTTTGAATTAGGTATTTTAATTTCCCTGACTAAATGCAGCTGATTTTTTTTTTTTTTGCATTAGCGGATGAAACACTTTAAAATCACTTATATAGAAAATATTTTTTGTAATGAGTCAAGTCCGTCAGTAATGAGTATGTAAGATTTCCTTTAAAAAGCAGTTTATTCACGTGACTCGGAAACAGCCTAGAAGATCTTTCCCTAATATATTGTTGGCCCGAGAGTTGGGAAGAAAGAATATCGGGATTTAACGAGAACAATTATTAAAATATTTTATTTTATTTTATTTAATTATGAGTTGTTATTTTATTAAGATATCATGGTGGTAGTTCACTGGGAAATTTTAAAAAATCAATACATACTGTGAAAGGAGCCCCTGCTGCGATTTATGCATATTGTGCAAAATATTCACTCAATATGGGAGTATTTAAAGCCATTCATATTCGACTGATGTTGAATTATTTTGGAACAATTGGAGCACTTATTTTTATGTCCGCTTCCGTCAGTGCATTTTTGTGGGATCATATGTTTCACTTATAGGATAAAAATATGAAGCATGAGAAAACGGACATAGAAGTATAACGCAAAATATGATTTTAAGAATTAGTATAATCTGTGTTCGAAGAAATCATGCATTTTGTTTCATCTAATAATTTCACAAGTGCATATTGAAGACATGTAATGAATTCAATGTTTTTCTCATTTCTTCGCAATTTTTATTCAATTGAATTAATATTTCCCTACGATTAACCGTTGTACAGATTTTTATAAAAGGAAGACCTTAACTTAGAAAAAGCTGAGAATAATGTCAGAGATGCTGTTATAAAGTTTGAAATCACTAAAGCAAATTGTCATAAGGAAGACCAAACAAGTTTGCAGTATATATAAAAGTGCACAAGTATATGAAAATATTTACAAAAATCCAGAAAATAAGGTCTAATAACAGTATTAGACAAGCTCTTTCACAGACGTATCCAGAATATTTTTAGGATGTTCAGAGATTTGGGGGAGGTTCAAAAAGGGTTTCGATGGACATTAGATAAGAAATATATAATTAAGCATAAAATTATGCTAAGTTCACATAGATAACAATTGAAATATTACGTCCTGCAATCTCTAAACAATTTAAAGTAAAATTACGTAGATGTTATTACCTCTTTTGATAAATAACCATGTGTATAGTAAAAGTTGAAATTAACACAGAAAATTTCCAATTAAGATCGTATGTCAACTTTTCTATCTGAACTTTAAATTATAAAGCTTGCAGCATTTCTGACTTCATTTGACGTACATATTCCCTTGTTCAAAAAGTTTATGCCAGTATTTATGCCGAAGTTTACCACCTAACGGTAACTAGAATACAATATATTACTCTCTTATTTTATGAAACTAAAGAATCTCCAAAATTATTTGGAACGCACTGGTGTTCATTAGCTGCCACTGTATACGTTGATAATGATTTCTTCTAATGCAGTAAACATATTATCTGAGCAAAAACACCGGAGGTGCAAAAACTTCGGCCAAGTTCTTCAGTGCTAAAAAGTGGTGAAATGGAGGATGAATGAGCCAAATTCCTTGGCGACAGCATATAAGAGGAACACTGGAACTTGGCGCGAGGTGGCAAGGTTCATAATTTTCAACTTCGAGCCTTAGGTTGGTGGTGGTGGGCGTGGTGGGTTTTAGGGTCGCCACCAGCCACTTTCTTCGCTGGGGCGCTGCCTCCAATATCCCGTGGTGGATTGCACCCACAACTCGTGATGTTTTGGGCGAATGCGCTCCCTTTATCGCAACCAGACTCTCCGGGGACTTCGCCCCCATGGGGCAGATCTTCCCCATACCCCCGGTGATATGATCCATTTTTTGCAACCAACTCGTGATGGTAGCTACACCTTCATACCAAATTTTGTTTCTCTAGCTTCAGTAGTTTGGAAAATGGGTTTTGAGCAGCCATTTTGGATCCAAGATAACGTCTTTGGAGTAATTTTGTAATACTTTCTTAACCGACTAATAATGATGTACCAAATTTTGTTATTCTAGCTCCAGCCGTTTAGGCTGTGTATTCTATGGAAATTTTGTTTTGGAGGCCCTTTTGGATCCAAGATGACAACTTTTTCAAGATTTTGTAATTAACCTACTAGCGGTGATGTACCTTCATACCAAATTTCGTGTTTCTAGCTTAAACCGTTTAGACTGTGTATTCTTTGAAATTTTACTTTTGGCGGCCATCTTGAATACAAGATGACGATTTTTTCAAAATGTCGGAATTTTTCCTTTATCTACTCATTATCCTCCTCCATATTTCACGTTTCTAGTTTATTCCGAACACCCTAAACAATATAATGAGTGAGTAAGTGAGTGACTGAGTCAGGGGTCCACAACTCGAATATGCTTCAAGCTATGAATATGACATTTTGCACACCTGCATATATTTGCCATATCTCCTCAAATTTGAAAGCTCATATTCCTATCTTTAACATCTTTCTTCTTACGGGCCCTCGAAATCGCCGATTTCGCCGATTTCGCCGAAACCTCTTGCTCCTGTATAACATGCTTCTGACAGTGCTGATGTTTTGTAACGCGGAGAATGTTGATTTCTATTTAAAGTACTTATCACTCTGGTTTTTTTTAGATTTATTCAATTGAACTAATTTTGATTGGAATTTCCTATTTACAAATGTTTGAATTTCGAGCTTTACTCGAAACAGAACACCTAATAAATACTGTGCAACAAAGTTCGGCTAGGTACAGCAGGAGAGTCTTCATCAAATTTTAAACCAACTTGCTGTTTTAGTTCGAATAATAGTAGCTATTAGAAGCTGTGTCGCACGTGATGTTATATGAAGACTAGAGGCAGAAAAGGAAAGTAAGTCACAGAATGGGCAAAAACGAATTAAGAACACATTCATTTAGCCTGAGAGTTCTAGTTTATACGGATTTAATTGTAGATCTAGGCGGCGGCTAATATAACAGAGTAATTTCATGTTAAAGATGTTTTGTCTCTTTAAAATATAATAGGCTCAATCTGGGTTCAAAATATATTGCTGTGTAAAAACGAGGGAAAGTGACTTACCTCTACTTTCCCTTGTAATTTCCATATATTAGGTTTGGTCTTTACTTTTGTAATTTATTATAAACATTTGGCAGTCATTCTTACATGTTAGTTGATCCAAACAAGTGCTAACGGTTAATAACGTTGCACCAAATATTAAAGTAACGTCAGGACCATCCCTCCGACGGTAACGTACGAGAAGATAACAGTTATATGCAGTTTACTTACCATTCAATAAAGAATATTTCAATTTTCATATTTTATTATTATTGAAAAATGAGATACAAAATTTTAAGGAATATTTATCAACGTTCAGGTGCTAGGGATATTTATCCCTCCTAAGTGTACATTAGCCTTAAAACATTTAATGTTCGGGTCCGCTACGTTTCGGCGCCTCCGTTTTGGCGCCGCCGTTTCGGCGCCACCATTTTGGCGCAGGCTACGTTTTGGCGCTACCGTTTCGGCGCCGGTTCAGTTCGGCGCCAAAGTGAGGAAAACGGAAATCATTAACATACCTTATGACATAGTAATGTACTTTATACTTTTACTGTCCTCTGACGACAATTGATGATCAATGAAGTACTTAAAACATTATTTCTTGTACTCTGCTTCTAACAGTTTTGAAGCATTATTTATGTTGCACTGTCTAAGCCAAAGATGCCTAAATGACTTAAGTGGCTGGAACTTGTCTGTTATGTACAAGGGCGCCAATAAGATATATTGCTTTTCTAATTTAAATATAAAGTTTTTTGTACATTTTTAACGTTAGAACTTTTACTTTTGCTAAACCTAAACAAGGAATGCGAATATTCGAATATTCGAGATGAAAAAAATCGTTAATAAAGTCATTTTTGGGACTGCTCTTGACAGTTATGAAGCATTATTTAAGTTTTCATGCTTTGAGCTAAAGATGCCTAAGGGCCATAAGAGGATAGGATGTTTCTCTCTTGTACATTTTTACCGTAAGAATCTCTACTTTTGCTAAACCTAAATAAGAAATACAAAAGGTGTGCTAAGTAGTGAATATTCGAGATGAATAGAAAATCGTCAATAACGTCACTTTTTGGGACTGCTTCTGACAAAGTTATGAAGCATTATTTGTTTTCACGGTTTGAGCTACAGATGCCTAAGGGCCACAAGAGGACAAGCGCATCTTATGGACCAAGTTTTTAATACCTCTTTAATACAATTGTTTCCCTGGTGTGATTCTTAGGTAAAGTTCTGGCGCCGAAACGTACGGCGCCGAAACGTTACTGCCCCGAACCGGCGGCGCCGAACCGGTAGCGCCGAAACGGAGGCGCCGAACTGATCGGGTCCTCTTTTATATGTGAACTTCATTTGCAAGTGAGTTTGAACGGAGTAATGAAATATAATCACGTGTTATTAAATTTTTAGTAGACGTACACTAACAATATCCATAAATAATATATTTATTGGTAATAGTTTTGCATAGTCAATCTTTGTTGAAGATAGCAATACCATAATAATTATATTCCAAAATTTCTATTTTCTAATCACACGCAGACATGTGTGTATGTAAGTACGCTGCACTGTTTTCAATCATAAACCTTAGGAATATCTTAGAAGTGTTTGATGATAACCTTATAAAATATTGTGTGCTGTATTTGTCTGTATTATTCGAAATAATATTTATCGCCAATACGAGGGTTAATTGAAACATTTTTGTCATTATTTTCGGCCAAAATAATAAACATATAGCAAAATTAAAATATAGGAATTGTTCTAGGCCTATGTACCTTTCACTATTTTTCCACGCAGTCACAACAGCGGTACAGGCCTATGTACCTTTCACTATTTTTCCACGCAGTCACAACAGCGGTACAGGAACATGTCCCATCGCACCACTAGATTGTAGATACTTCTCTGGTACAATTCATCCGGTTGATCGTGTAACCACCGCCAGACAGCAGCCTTCGCTTCGTCGCCAGAAATAAACCTCTGTCCTCCTAGCAAATTTTTCAGATGACCGAAAACGTGGTAATCACTGGAAGCGAGGACTGGACTATACCGTATATGCTCCATACTCTCTAATCCGAATGATAAGATGGGACGTGGACATGTTGAACACTACAGCTATCTTTTTTTGCAAACTGACAGTGGCGCCATTGCTTCGAATGTATATATCGGTTTCTCAATCACGCTAATATTTTGTCTGACAAAATAGAGGCAAACACGTTTTGATTTGCACTCGTATTTACAAGCTATATACTGCCGGTGGTATAATAATAACCTTAAATTGTTCAATGTACGGTTCAGCTCAAAACTGAATAATTTTCCAAGTAAAGAAATTTAAACACACGATAAACCACATACTGTTTTGGGAAATAACGATATAGGAAGCTTTAGTCAGTGCCAATGTGCCTGTTTAATATATCCATCTAATCGAAGATAATAATAAGGTCGCGTAGCTTGCTTTGCCTTTAGCCCAAACTAACTATGTGGCTCATGGAACTCACAAGTTTATCGCCGCAGTAACAAACGTGTGACAGGACGCGCTTGTACATGAGAAACAGTGAACACAGTTGACTTTTCATGTCTTGTGCGTCCGTTCGCTTCGAGCGAAGTGCTTGAGCCCTCCGCTCAGCAACGCGGCAATAGCCCGAACGTACTCCAGACGGTAGCTAAAAAATGTGAAGAGGAGGTAGAACAATGAACGGCGAATGACAAATTGTAAAATTAACGAGTGTTCTGCTGAGTGAAACCGCACAGAAATTTCTCCACAAGTGCTGGAAGGTATGACGGTGAAGCATATATAAAAGTTTCCACAGAAAAATTCCAGATAAGGAAATAATTGACAGAAAACTGTGACGTGCTTGAGGGCAGGTAGGATACGAAACACAAGCACGAGGCTACACCCAAATGAGTGTATAATTGTGATAATTTCTACGAGAACTATCATGTTTATGTCGTAAGACTTGTATACAGTACATGCATGCATAGTAATAAGTGATTTCTACAGTGCGAAACTTCGTCCAAATATAAGTGAGTACCTGTACCGGTAAAGAAGATTAGGTTTAATTGTCCATGTACACGGCATATATTGAGGTATGCCCCGACAAGGCCTTTACGTAAAACAAACAGTGAATTAGGAAAGAGCTCTTCGCGTTGTATTCGTACCAGTCGATAATTATACGAAGTTGTGGGCATAATCTTATTTTATCTATATAAATATAAAGCATATGTGAAACAAATTCTTACCAGTCATTTATGAACAGATGCATCTTTAATAGATAAATACTTAAGTAAAGTAAAGGCAGTGCACTGACGGAAAGTATTGCTTGTTATAGTTATTATACTGGCCAAGTAATCATTCAAAGGTTCTCAATATACATTCAGTACCACTGGCTGTTTCAACCCTAAATAAAGGTGTACAAAATACTTAATTTGACACACCTTACCTACGTTGAAGTGACATAATTGATACCACGGACTGCATAGCAGTTATAGCAGCCAAATATTATTCTCTGTGAATGTCATTAAGCAACTATATAAAACGAACGAAAAGCTAACTTTGCAGATCTTGGTTAGCAAATGACATAATTACGTTGCATTAGGTTAGGCTTCGTTAAGTCCAACGTTCAGCCTAAAGAGAAATAATCATTGTTGAAAAGAAACTTTTGATCAGGAACTGAAATCATTTCGCGTAGTCGTTGAACTGTTACAGTTTCGACTTACTTTGATAAATATTATTTAAGGTCAATATTGATAGGAATATCATACCGTCTTGGGTG
>JAGDQP010054558.1:583-13323 GCA_022664845.1 Lepisma saccharinum
CTGTTCAGAACAGACACGTCTTGAAGATTTTCTCTATTATTCGATAAAACATAGTCTATTTCGTTTTTAGTCCCATTTGTGCCTTTCCATGTCCACTTCCTCTGGAGCGGTTTCTTGAAAAATGTATTGAAAATGAACAGTCTGTTGGCTTCTGAGAATTCCACAAACTTTTCTCCTCTCTTGTTTCTTTCGCCAAATCCAAAGTTTCCCACTTTCGTGTCACTGCTCTGCTTAGTTCCTACTTTCGCATTGAAGTCTCCCATTACAAATTTGTAATGCGATTTGCTAGTATCCCAAATCTTCTGTATCTCCTCGTATAGCTTTTCGACTTCCTCCACCGGATGTGACGTTTGGTAACCTTTATTATTACTCGTGCGATTCTATCTGAGATTCCTTCAATTTCTGTGATCCGAGTCTTCAGATTTTTATTAATTATAAAGCCAACGCCTGTCGGTTTTCCATTTTCTGTTCCTTTGAAGTAGAACGTGTGCCCTGACAGTAGTTCAAATTGTTCTTTATTCTTCCTCCAGACTTCTGATAGTCCTATGATGTCCCAGTTAATCCCCGTGAGTTCATTCTCCAATTCTTCTAATTTGTCCTCTCCTGCAAGTGACTGACAGTTGAGAGTCGCCACGTATAGGTCCGTTCGAGTTGCCGTGTTGGTGTCCTGGCAGTCTAGAGTCCAAACCCGGGCATTTTGACCCTCTGACTTCCTGCAGGACTGATCGCTGCCTTTGCCAGCTGCATTCTGTACTCCGGGCAATGACCCCTCCGAGGATGTTTCCTTGCATTTATGGAGATATGTGAGGAATCTTTGAGCATCATATAGAGAATAACTTACATAAATGAAGATTTATCCTCTTTCCAGACAAAATGTTTGTGTGTGTGCGTGCATGTGATAAACATCCATACGAGTATGTTTTGTTCCGAGAGGACGTCTACCTTACTTGGTAGAGCGTTAGTTTCGTATACGCGAGGTTATCGGTTCGGTACCAGCGGCTAACTGTCCTGACTTAAATTTTCCCAGTTTTTTCGTCAGTCACACCAGTTATGTACCCGGATGGTCCCTTCAATTTAGGACCGGACCAATTCCCTATCGCATTTCGCTCAACCTTTAGCCGGAGTGATCCATAGGTGCCTTAAAAAGCTATAAATAAAATGCAACTGTAAATCAGCACATTTCTCTTTAATGCCCGGTCTATGGCCGAGGTTAATCAAATGACTCTAGCTCAGTTGCTAGAGCGTTGGCTTAGCAATCGGAAAGTTCTAGAAAGATACTAGCGGCTGTTTTTCCTGAATTACGTAATACAAGGCCATTTTACTCACTATACGAATGAGCTACTATTTATAATTATCCGCTGAGGTAGAATAAACTCTCTCTCACACACACATAAAGACATACAGTGTGTGAGAGAAGGAGTGAGTAAGGGAGAAAGACAAATAAGAAGAGAAAGAGAGAGAGAGAGAGAGAGGAAGAGAGAGAGAGAGACCAATGAAAAAATTGTAACTATATTGATTTATTATTATGCTAAAGAATAAACACACTGTTTATTTTCTGATTCTAGCTAGTGATGCATCTCTTGTCTCTCCAACCGGAGAATAATCTCGTAGTGAGTTCTGTAAATAGTTGAAGCTATCATTTTATTCGAGAAAACACCGCGCAGGATATGAATCGAAATCGGGCTGTCTGTATATAACGCCAAGACAGCACCACTGCACCACACATTGCACTTTCAAAATGCTGCGTAATACATGTAACAATTTGTCTGTGTTAAAGAAGTGCAAGAAAAATGGACGCTTTATGTCAATTACTTGTTCGTAATTCTGCTGTTATCACCCACAGACTTGATTTTACCACTTCTAACCAATATTCGTAAATCGTCTGCTTCTTCTTTCTCTACAAACAGAAACTTTTGATTAATTGAATAATACACAGTAACCCAGTCTAACCCGTAAGTTGAATAAAATGCAGACGCATGTTCCTACCTTTGACAACGAGAAACAAAAGCACAGAATTCTTTCTTTTCCTCGCGTTTGCGAAATCAATATTGTCAATCTGTTACTAGATGGCCTTGTCTTTAGCATAGATTTGCACTCGTCCGAAATGCAAAACCGATCTAGTTTCGAATTCTTTCGTTGAATATTTTTTAATTATAATTTTTGTATTTCGTTGCTGCGTGATTCCTTTTCATGTTATAATTTTGAATGGTCGTGCATTTTAATTTCATTTTGTGTATCTTGTTTCCGTTTCCTATTGATATGATTTTACAAACTAGAGGTAAAGTTCAGCATTTTCCTTGCCTGCGAATTGATAATATATGAAACAGGAAACTCACGTGTCCGACATATTTCTCAAGTTTTTAACGAAGTTTGCGCATTAATTCCATAAATTAGTTGCGGCGACTATCTGTTAGAAGCAGAAGGCAGACATTCTTCAGGGGGATTGGACCACATGCGTAAACTATGGAATTGCTTAATTAAGAGGATAGTGTTAACACAAAATGCACGTTATTTATAATAGAACATATTTCACTAACAGATGGACGACGCCAAAGCAAGGTAGTGAGAATTTTTTTTCGGCAATGTTAACATGAAGGAAAGGTGTCATGTCATGAAAAAATAACTGGAAATATCTGTAAAATTTATTACTAAAATATTGAATATATATATTCATAATTTCGAAAGAAACAGTTTAGAACAAGATACAAATTTACAGTTTTAGATCCGCTCAACCGTTTTACAACGAAACATGAATTATAAAATTCAAATTTTATTCAAGACCTTCAGGCAACTTTGGGTCAAGTTACATGTAATATATAGGATAAGAGGAGCATTACAAATTCAGCGTTTGCTTAAGAAATTTTACCAGAACCCTGACTGAGCCTTAGCATGAAAATGTTAAATTTCTCAAGTATGTGTTTAAATTAAATTTTAAAATTTGATTTTAATTTATAGAATTTTGATAGTGTTAGAAATAAAAAATATAACATTAACATTTTCATTTTAGCTTCCTAATAACAATACAGAAAATGAGTCAGAAACTGATGTTAAATTTCAGCAAGAAATCTCTCATATAACGTGAGCGATGGGAAACAAATTACAGGGAAACGAAGAGACGAAGCTTGTATGCACTGTTCATTTACTCTTTGTGCCTTTTCCTAGTATATTGAAAATACATTCTCAACAACACCTCCCAAGTTTAAAATTTTTGTTTTGAAAAATCGATTCCAAGCGTACAAAACTTCACTTACACTCTTCCAATTTTGACTTCACACCCCCCAAACTGAAAATCCTGGCGGAAACTCTGGTTCAGAGTCCACTTTAAGCTGTAGGTTCCGTCTTTAGGATGTCATCTCTATCCGATGGAAGGCAATGGTAACTGTTATCGGTTCACCCTGCCCAGGGTCATTCGAGTCATGACCTGCCTTTGGGTAGAACACACACATTCATCAGTTCGTTGGTCTCATCTCTTACCTTAATGCGCCACAGTTCTTTTCTCTCTTTCCCCACACTTATATATATATATGTGTGTGTGTGTGTGTGTGTGTGTGTGTGTGTGTATAAATAAATGTGAGGATAAAATAAAGTATACTTTCTTTTTAAAACTACAGTTCAGTGATAGATTTAGGTAATTTACAGAGAGATGAAAGAATATCTCAACCACGTTAGAATACCATATTTGACGCCCCCTCGCGTCTTACAAATCCAACACTAAGGGTTTGCCTACCTAAGGTAGCTCTAAATTCAGTAATAATAAAAAGATTGGCTTTAAAAAATCGTATTCGCCTGTAATATGCTAGGAATGAATTTATACAAAATGAGTCATGAATTTGGGATTGCGCATGTAGAATTGTAGGTCATATCAGGGTCACTTTGTATTTAATAAATCACCTTAAGATTGTGATGATTTTTGATAACATAATAACTTTCTAGAAGTTTAGTATGATTTTGAAAATCAAGTTTACTTGATTTTTTATATTTATTTTATTTTAAAAGTCTTGGGCTTCCCCTTCGTAATTACTAGATATGAAATCAAGCGCACATTGTACGATTTTTTTTTCAAAATAAAAACATTTCGGCTAATGGTCATCATGATGTTCAAAATTCATTTTAAAATCTTAGAGTCTCTAGATATAAATCCTAACAATTTTTCATATGAAGACAATTGAAACTATGGCCATGATGGATTACGTAATTCAAGATATTTTATTTCAGAGTCGAACTCAACGACCTTTGAAATTTTAAATATGAAATTTCTTCATGAAATCAAATATTTTATTTTTTTCTCAAGTTTCCGCAATCAGGAATTTCCGATACGTTATTTTCCAGTTCAGAGTCATACTCAGCAACCTTTAGAGCCTCGAGATGTGAAATTTAAAGAAAATTAAATGGCATTTTAAATTTAAAATGAACCTGGTTGCTGCCGTGCTCATTTCGCGAATTATTTATTTTTATCAAAACATCGACTCCAGAATCTTTGGAGTTAGTATATACTAAATTTTACTAAAATTAGGTAGGTTTCAGTTGCAAGTGAAGGCAAAATATTGGCCTTTGTAATTCAAACATTTCGACTTTGGAAATGGTTTTAGGACATTTTCGAATTCCCATGTATGAAATTTAATTTCAATCAGATACTTTAAACTGAAGTTTCGATCTGGCTCCATCTTGCATTTTCCGATAGAAATTTCTTTCGCTTCATGCTAGAATCGAAGGTTCACATGCAGAACTCTCGTAGAGAAATACTAGAGCGTTTGCTTCCAGTACGAAGGGTCTGTGGCTCGAGACCTTTTCATTCCAATGTTCTCATTTTACTTCTTTAGTAATGTGCAAATGCTATGTGTTAGAGTGTGCTTTTGACAAGTAAATGAATATTAGTTTTCTGTAGCTTTCTGTTTTCTGATTCACATTTTTCTTTTTGCTTCATTTGTTAAAGATATGCTAATTTACATGGTTAGCAAATTTTATGTTGTATGTTTACATAAAATCAGAAACAGTAGGAAAATAAAAATAAATAAAAATAAATAAGCAGTTGCATAACATTTACAATAATAATAATAGTTCACGAAATGTAAGACACGTAATTTAAATAAATGAAAGACGAAGAAGATTACAAATGAAAGAGCAAAAACTACACAGTAATCTCATAAAGCATACTGTAACACAACATATGCACATTACTAGTGGGAAAGAAAAAGGTGAGATAACAAGAACTCGAACCGTGAACCCTTCGCATGTCAAGCGAGCTTCCTTAAATTTTTCTATTAGGACTCTGCGCCAAAGCCAGTAATTGAGGCATAAAGCGTTTTGAAAATATCTTTCTCAGAGGCTTCAGATTTTAGGACCCACTAATAGAGGAATTATAAGGCATCAACACCTAAAATTTAGACGTGGCACATAACTTCCGAAGTTCTTTTAAAGGAACTTGGTCTCACCCAGAAGTAGGAATATCAGGTTCGAGTAACTTCCTACTAAGAAACTTAGCAAACCTTAATCGAAAAGCTCTTTATTTAACAGGAAATCTACCCTGAAGTTCAAAATATTGCTAAATTTGAATTAACGTTATGGTTGAACTGCACAAATAGCAAATAGAGAGAAAAAACATTTTTCAAATTTGAGAAAATTATTTTAAAATAAGCTTTGAATAATATCTTTTACAATAAGTTTTAAATGTTTTTTTTTAAAAATAATTTGAAAATCTCTTGAAGTTCACCACTGCATAACGTATTTTAATAACTATTTGAAAACTATTTAAATATAGAAAAAGTGATTGCGTTGAAATATTTTTTATTATAATATTAAAAATTATTTGATTGTTTTTTCAAAATAATATTGTTTGGTCCTTTTTCTTTCTAAAAAAGCCTTACTTGGTGTTTGGAAAGGAAGAAAAGTTTTCTAAAACAAATTGATACATCGTATGTGCACTGTTAAAAATTTTCGGACACATGCCTGGAGAAACCTAAGCAACCATAGCGGCCTGGAAATTTCCTGTAAACCGGCTAATAAAAAACAGCCACCTTGCAGGTTTCAGGAAAATGAAAAAATAGAAACGGGAATAGAGATTTGAATACGTGTCTTATTGACAAGGCTTAACTAACCATCTTAAGAAATCGTTAGATGAAAACAGTTTAGATGCTCAGAAGTAGTAATAGGGTCACTTGAAATCACTTTGTGAGGAGTTGCACTACTTCCCCCATAACTGGCTGATAGCAAGTAGTCCATTTTCCAGGGCTGTATGATACGGTATGTCGCCGTGTTTGTTCATAATGTATAAAAGGCTAAGAGCACCAATTTCATCCCCTTTGTGAAAGGCTACGAGCATATTTCGCATCCCTATTTATAAAAGACTACGAACACATTTTCCAACCCTTATTTAATATAGCACACTTTTTTTGCAACCCTTATGCCCTCCAACACTATGAAAGGCTACGGCACCTTTTTTCATCCCTATTTAACATAGCAAAACCCACACATTTTATAAAAGGCTACGACCCCTATTTAACATAGCAAAACCCACGCATTTTATAAAAGGCTACGACCCCTATTTAACATAGCAGAGATTACACTCCACATAGTGCACAATGCTACGACCCCTATTTAACATAGCAAGAAATACATAAAATGCTACGAAGCTCGTTTTCCAGCCCCTATTTAACATAGCAGCAATATATGCTAGTTACGCTATTTAACCCCACATGAACACTTTCCAGCCCTATTTAACGTAGCAGAGATTAGACTAGTACACCTTTTGTCATCCCCTATTTAACATAGCAGAAATTACCTAACCCACACATTTTTTATAAAAGGCTAAGACCCCAATTTAACATACCAGAGATTACATAGGCAACGGGTTTACAACACAGAGGTGTACATCCCCTATTTATAAAAGACTACGGCACCTATTTCCAACCCCTAACAGACATTATAACATAAATTTGAAGTTAGTTTCTATACCACATCCTATAACCTAGGCAAAGGTCAAATATATCTCGTAAACGGGTAAACATATTGAAATTGTGTTCTCACCATTATAATCTACCTATATCGAAAGTTTGGTGATGTTTTGACGAAAGTTTGGCACTTGCCACCATATTTCGAAAACGGTTCAAAATATTGCAAAAAATAAATTGAAAAATCTCCTATTACAAACCCCTTGTATTTTTTCATTATAATCTACCTAAATCCAAAGTTTGGTAATGATTCGACGACATTTTGGCACTTAGCCCCATATCTCGAAAACGGCTCAAAATATCGCAAAAATAAATTGAAAAATCTCCCCTTGCAAACCCCTTGTCATTTTCTAATCTATCTAAATCAAAAGTTTGGTGATGATTCGACGACATTTTGGCACTTAGCCCCTATATCCCGAAAACGGCTCAAAATATTGCACAAATAAATTGAAAGATCTCCCCTTACCCCCTGTTGTTTTTTACTATAATTTACCTAAATTCAGAGTTTGGTGATGATTCGACGACATTTTGGCACTTTCGACCTATTAAGTTCTGATTTCGTGAGAGGCTGTATTGTTAAAATAACCACGACGTTATGGGGAAAATTCGTTTATGATTTTGACCTACTTTCACTCTTCAATCCTGTATTCTGATTGGTTGGCGAAATTTATAAAAGCCGAGTGTTTGGGCGGTAACATTGTTAGTAGCCTACTGACATTCGAAGATTGAATATTGTCGTGGAAGTCTCCAGTGTCTAGTATAGAAGGGACATTGTTGTGGGATAGCCCAGCGGAGAAGGAAGATTGTCGTGGAAGTGTCCAGTGTTCAGTGGAGAAGGAAGATTATTGTGGAATAGTGTATTACATAGTGTCGTCGCCCCAGGAGAAGAAAGATCGTCGTGGGTAGTGTAACGTGCAATGTCGTCGACCGTCGTAGAGTGAATTGTGCAGTGTCCAGTGGAGTATATTTTTTTTGAGTTGTGTCAAATTATATACTATAAAATATTTATTACACTTATTTTAATTTATTAAAGCTCAAAAATACTCCAGCCTATTTAAAGTAATAGTAGTGACTTATAAATGGATCAATTTGATATTTTATTAAAATTGATGCTCTATGCATGGAAGTGTTAAATGACGTACAAACAGGTGGAGCGCCTAGTAATTCAAATATAAAAATTATAAGTGAACGTAAAATATATAACAATTTCAATAAGGAAGGTAGGCTAATCGAAGTACAAATTAATAATCCTCCAGAAAATGAAAACCTTTTAACATGGGTTATGAAAGGTTTTGAAGAGTTATTAGCCCACTTCATGCAAAGTGTTGATAATAATGATCAAGTGAGCTCGCCTTTAGAAAGGAGAGCGAACCCCATAGATTATTTTGGTTATCGTTTCGACAGGCACAAAATATGTTTGTTGAAAACGTTTTACGTGCTATGGAAAAAGTGGTCCAATCCAATGCGTCATTTTTAAATTAAGTACGATTTATGGTTAATTTTCATTATGTGGAGATGCCTAAAGGTGAATTTTGTTTGAAACAAGATCTTTTCTATATTGACGAATATATCAAATCAAATAAGGGTAAAGTAGTGATTAAAAATAGCGATACTCGCTGTCTCGCCCATGCGCTAGTAGTGGCTATGGATTTGATCAATAATAATAATAATAATAATGAACGACAGACATATTATAATCAAAGGAAAAAATATGAATACCGAAGTAAATAGATTATGTGTAACAGTGGGGACCACTGGCGGTAGAATTGAAGATATTCACCAATTTCAAAGTGTGCTAACTGATTATAAAATAACTGTGTGTAACTGTGTAATAACTGTAACGGGGGATTTGTCGGGTCAATTAATTATATATGAAGGAGTTGGTGTTTGTGGCGAAACCCCCGTTAATTTACTATATAAATAATCATTATAATGTAATTACAAGCCTGACTTCAGCATTTTCAACCGTCTATTACTGTGAGAAATGCCATAGTAAATATCCAAACTCATACCAACACAATTTTAAATGCCAGTGTGGTTGTTCACAGTGTGGGAGTAAGCCTCCATGTGTTGATGTGAAATCCTTAATAAAATGTAATGACTCTAATCGACCATTTTATGGTAGTGTGTGTTTCAATAATCATAAGGGTATGGTATGTAAAACTAGAAAACAGTGTAATTTATGTTTAAAGGTGTATATGTTCACAAAGGATCGTAACCCTCATATATGCGGGCAAATATATTGTGTAAACTGCCGTAGTATGATGCCTGCCTAGCATGATGCCCCACATCCATTTATGTTTCATGAGGCCGAAAAAAAGGGCATGATGTGGAAACTATAGTAAGAAAAAAACTATGGTTGTATTTTACGATATTGAGAGCCGCCAGGATGAAGCAGTGGATGGGGTAAATAATGTGTATGGACACGTACCCAATCTATTAATAGCACAACATCTGTGTTATAAATGTATTGGTATAAATGATAAAGATTTAAGTTGTTCTGTGTGTGGTGTAAGAGAACACGTCTTCAAGGGTGAAGATTGTGTTCAACAGTTTTTAAATTATCTTGCTGAGAAGCGATCTTCTATTAATAATATTACATGTGTTGGGCATAACGCCCGAGGGTACGATGCCCATTTTGTTTTAAGAAGTCTGATAAATAATAAACAGTGGTCTCCCGATATTATTATGAGAGGTTGTCAGCTTCTAAGCATTCAAAATAAAAATTTACGTTTTATCGATTCACTTAACTTTTTGCCTATGGCATTGGCCAAATTGCCCCAAGCGTTTGACCTTCCCTCAACTAAGGGTTATTTCCCGCACTTTTTTAACACCACAGGTAATCAGAATTATTCCGGTCCGCTGCCTGCCAAGACATTCTATGGGGTAGATAATATGCATAAAGAAGAACGTGATAAGTTTATGGAGTGGTATAAAAATTTGGGGGAGAATTATACTTTTTATTTCCAGGGGGAATTAATTAAATACTGTCGGCAAGATGTAAATATGTTAAGAATGGCTTGTTTACATTTCATGCAACAGTTTGAGGTTGAGACAAACGTAACCCCCCTCCTGGAAGCAATTAGTATAGCCAGCGTTTGCAATTTAGTGTTTAGGCGTAATTATTTGAGACGGGAAACCATTGGTCTCCGAGAAAGGGTTATCGATGGAGTGATGTCCAGTGGGTCAAGGCGATACAATGGCTTGTTTGGGAAGAAAAGGAAAGGGGAATAAAAATAGAGCACATGAGTAATGGAAAAGAAAACGTAGTGTGATGTAATTTTAAAGTGGATGGCTATTGGAATGATACGGAGAACGGAAAAGAACATGTTTGGGAATATGATGGCTGTTTTTGTCACTGTTGTCGTATGTGTTATCGAACCGGACGGGATAAACCACTCCACAATAACCCTTTCTCTACTATGAATATAAAATATGAAAGTACAATTGCTAAAGTGAAAAGATTAGAAGAATTAGGTTATGTTGTGCACACCATGTGGGGGTGTCAATGGAAAACACATGAAAGATAATGAAAATATCTCGAGGTATGTTAAAAACCACCCCACATGCAGAAAAGAACCAATGACTCCGCGTGATGGTCTGTATGGGGGGCGGACAAACGCGGTGAAATTCCATTATAAAGTGAAAGAGGGGGAGAAAATCAGATCTTTGGACGTATGTTCCCTGTACCCTTATTGTAATAAGGTCAAAAAATATCCCGTGGAGCATCCTTCACATATTTATGTATTAAAAGAGTGTCCGCCCATAGACCAGATTGAGGGAATAGTAAAATGTAGTATTCTTCCTCCAAACGATTTGTATCACCCTGTGTTACCATATCGGTCTGGTGGTAAGTTACTATTCACTCTGTGCAGAGCATGCGCGGATTCATTAAGTCAGGGTGATTGTATACATAGTGATAAGGAGCGTGCCATTACCGATACTTGGGTAGTGGATGAGGTTCGCTAGGCGATTGAAAAAAGAAATAAGTTAGTAGAAATGCATGAGACGTGGCATTTTAAGGTTGAACAATATAATCCTGTTAAGAAAGAAGATGGTCTGTTTACAGAGTATATTAATAAGTTCCTAAAAACAAAAACAGAGTCTAGCGGCTGACTTGCGTGGTGCACGACTGGTGAAAGAAAACAGGAATTTATATGCAGCTATTATAATAAAGAAGGTATTAAGTTGGATCCGGACAAAATATGCGTAAATAATGGTCGTAAGAGTTTAGCTAAATTAGCACTAAATAGTTTTTGGGGTGAATTTGGTCGGAAAGAAAATTATAGTCAAACATCAATAATATCTGACCCGGGGGAATATTTTAATAAGTTAGCCGCTCCAAATATTGAAGTGCACGAAGATATTCAAATTAACGAGGACACGTTAATTTTAAATTGGCAATATCTCGATAGCGCGAGTGTACCATACACCAATACAAATGTGATAATAGCTGCTTATAGTACTGCCCTCGCTCGTCTGGAGCTCTATAATTATTTGGATAAATTATGTAAATACGTGCTATAATATGATATGGATAGTATAATTTATGTGGAGACTCCAGACGGGCTAAAGTTAGAAACAGGTGATATGCTTGGTGAACTTACTAACGAGTTACAAGCATACGGTGTTGAGGCGTTTATTAGTGAGTTCTATTCCGGAAGCCCAAAGAACGATGGATTTGCAGTATACAACCCCGATAGTGGGGAAAATTCTTATGTGTGTAATGTTCGAGGAATAACACTGAATTTATGAAAATTCTAAAAAAATTAATTTCCAAAAAATAAGAGAGATGATACTTAACGCTCCACCTGTTCATATGTTTAATGAAAGAAAGATTACTCACACGAAAGATCATAATATTGTTTCCAGGCCGGAAAAGGAAATGTATCAGTTAATGAACACGAAAAGAAAAAGATGCACTGATAATTATGATACGGTTCCATACGGTTTTAAAAAACAACGAATAGATTAAATAAGTTATGATATTGTAGCTATTTTCCCATGTATAGAGAAAAAATAATGGATAATCAAATTTTAAATTATTATTATTATTTTAATAAAATTAAAATATGTGTAGGTCTTGATAATGATGATAATGCGGGGACATTTTCTTTAGTTATTAGTTTACATAATTACTACGATCCTATACGATTTTCTCTCAAAACGTGGTATAATTTTCTCTCATATTTTGTATATATTGACAGCTATTTAATTCGACTACAGCAACCTCACTGGCCACAAAATTTTCTCTTAGCGCTAATTATGAGCTATCATTATCGAATAATTTTAAGAGTATTCGCCAGTGTATTATTCGTTCATCAGATGATGACAATAACGGCCAGGTAAATTTTAGTCTTTATACGCGGAGAAAACTTCATCTCTACATGCCATGTATTGAACAGGTAATATTTACATGTTCACAGTTATGTGAAGACAAAACAAAATATACTCAAAAGTGTTTAGAACAGAATAATACTATTCCAGAATGTTCTAATTTGTCTAAACAAATTGTACTGGAAGTATTGGCATTATTAAATCGTAATAATAACAATGTTTTATTATACTACTAAATTATTTTATAAAATATTAGAATACGGAGTTTCAACATCCATTTACATGTATTGTCGCCTACCCGACAGGATGTGGAAAGACGTACTTTGTAAAAACATTTGTACAGCATTATGCTGAAAATGGAAAAATATGGTATGGTGTTATGGCGAATGGCAATCCTTATACAATACTCTCTCCTCATGCTGTAAATTTAAAGAAGGATTGCCTCAGGGTGATGAA
>JAGDQP010054559.1:0-13322 GCA_022664845.1 Lepisma saccharinum
GTTTTTTGGAGTAACTAGCGATGTACTAACGAGTGACTATCATTCTTAAAAGATTGTTAATTACTCTCTAATACAATGCTAGTCACTTGAAAAAAAAGTTTCTGAATACGGCTGCTTATGTTTAAGGTACTCCTGGTGATCTAAGAAGCCATGAAATATCACGATTCCTTGGAATGATACGATTTCCGAAAAGTAGGCGCAAGGCTTGCATTGAAATTTGCACCCATCTCTGCAAATG
The DNA here is from genome assembly GCA_022664845.1 of Lepisma saccharinum. NCBI lineage: Eukaryota > Metazoa > Arthropoda > Insecta > Zygentoma > Lepismatidae > Lepisma > Lepisma saccharinum. Next base: position 239 of record JAGDQP010054559.1, read on the forward strand.
GCGTACCTATAGGTAAAACAAATAACAATAAGTGTTGCCAATACCACTACAGAAACATTCCCTAACGAAATATAAAAATAATATGTTTATGGCGTCCACTGCCGTTGTGAAAAACAATATCCCTGCTGAAATCAGAAACAATGCCATTCAGATGTTGGAAGGTTCTGTTAACGATTTCTATCGCAGATTGTCCGAGTATCAACGTCAAAATGGTGGCCACCTACAGGACGTAATTTTCAAAACATTAACTTGACTGTACATAGTTTACAAATTGCAGTGTGTAACGGTGCAGTGGATGTGACTTTCTAATAATAAAACGCAATGTCAGTTTCATAGCTTTCAAAAAAAAATAGCCCGTTTTTGTACCATTCCCTGTATTTTCAATTTTGCTTCTGTGTGAACAGCATTACAAGGTCTTTTAAACCAATTGTGAGAGATCTGCTTCCAAGTTTCACATATCAATTAATAAAACTGTACATCCTCTGTGCTGAAGATGCAGACAATAGTACAATAACACCAATCTATATTTCATGAATATCATATTTTATAATTCCGAGAGAGCTATTTCAATTTTTATTTCCATATTGTCAGAGAAAGAGAAGTTATTGGCAAATGGATAAAAGCAGAAGCCAGCTCAAGCAAGGAAAGAAAAAAAACGAAATAATGGCGTCGGTGATGTGGTATTTTAAAAAAGGAGGAGGAAAGTACTCACGTACGTACTACTCAAGAGATTGTAGGATGTAGGTAGGTTGGTGGAAGAAAGAAAAGAAGAAAGATATAGCCTACACTTCTTCTGAAAGACTTCAACCATTGCATTTCACCTTATATCTGCATGGATTGTGCTCCATGGTTAAGAGGATTTTTACCCCATGCATCCTCCATGTCTTCTTGATCCGTACCCAAGCTTCTTCTTTCGCTTTCTGAAGAGTAAAAAGGTGCGCACACCCAAGATAGGAGAAAGATATATTTAGAAAAGTGAAAGAATTATAGGAGGAGAAGAGATCGGAACTTTATTCGAATCACATAGCTATCGAGGAGGCTGTTAGGGTAGATGGGTTAAAAAACGAGAGGCAATTTGTCGAAGTGATCTCAACGAAGGATGCAAAAAAGATCCTTTCACTCCCTCTCCTCTATATGGTTCCGGGGGTCGCTCTTTCAAATCCTGGAATCAAGTGTACTGTCGTCATGATGCTTTCTATTCACATGGAATGATGGGAAGAGATGGTAGGGGAGATCTTTAGGTAGGTGAATGCATGGATGGATCATAAAATGGGAATTTGTAGAAAGGCGAGGTGTTGAAGATATGTGTTCGGCTTGCACATCTCTTGGAAGTATGCACTTTCGATAGCAATCTCACTTGTGGTTTCTTAACCGCGTGTTACCATTAAAATAATTAATCTAGCAAGAGAGGTATAGTCTCCAGAGGACGGACTGAAAATGTGTCCAATGGAAGAAAGAACACACTATCGTTTTCTGTGGAGTAACATTGTGGGGAGAACTAGCACTACATTCAAATATAAATGTGTAGGTCAAAGCAAAATCTGATGGTGATATTCGTGGGTGTTCTGTCCTAAGACAGGTCCTGACCCGAAGGTCACTGGGTAAGGTGAAACGATGGTGGATTGCCATTGTATTCCAATAGATCAAGATCACGTCCAAAGGACGGGACTTACAGTCTAACGTGGGTTCTGAACCACTTGTGTCCTCATCGGGAACCGAGACCACTTGATTACAAATAATTCCTTTAGTATTTAAGCTCTTAAAGTAAAGCCTTGTACCAATGTACAGGTGTACCATCGTGAATTCCATCTTGGTTTATATCTCGTTTATGTGATATTATTACCCCAATTTTTTCCGCTATTATTATTATTATCAAAACGTTCTGGTATGAATTCTGAAAAAGGAGGGAAAATGTTGTGAATCATTTTACTTGATGGTAATCATTTCAATTCATGGTAATCAGGAAAACACAGCTACATGTTTCAAATTTATATGTTCTTATTCCATGTTTCATGGCTGAGAATCTGTCGTGAAGCAGATCCATGCTTCTGATGAAAGAGCGATGCATTTGATTCCGTGCACGTTATTGAAATAATGATCTGTATCGTTCCTATTAGTCGATTGGCAAGATAAAAAATAAGAACGGAAATGTTTGTTACACAGGACGGTTAAAAGAAAGGAAATATCACACTTATTTTCTGGGCGATACTTCATTATAGAGCTCGAAGAAATGACTTCTTGTAAAAAAGTATTCATAAAATATTTGTCGCGTTTTCACAACGGTAATAGGCAGGGGATAATCAACGAAATACTGTGGGACTAAGAAGCAAAAGTTGCAATCTCTACTCCAGAAAATTTTACGGGAGAGCCGAAAGAAAATTTATGGTGGTAAATACAACAGTATGTGAGTACTTTTTTTTCCTGTGGTTACTACTCAAAAAACTACAAAATACACAAAAAAATTACATCTTTCCCTTCCTTTAGCTTGATTAGACACTTTAACGTATACAATTCCATCAAAATTTAGATTTCACAAAAATGGAGATTGCAGCTTTTGTTTCTAAGCCCCACATGTAAAATTTACCATTTCACTAATACAGAGCTTCGCTGCATTAGTTGCTAGTTAAGCTCTGCATTAGACAGTCTGCACCCTAGCTGAACTATACTTATTTTCGTGTGTCCATTAAAAAATTATCTTATAACGGTAAAAATCTATAAGTTGATGGACAGATGAAGATGGTGGATGTGTGGCATGTTCTACGCCCTAATTCTGCTCATATTAGTTGAATCATGCTGAAATCTATAGATCGTGCTGGCCACGAGAGACTCTCAAGGGTACCTCTAACCACGACTGCACATTATTCACAGAGACGTAGTCATATTGCATCTTAGTTGGGAACTAATGTCTGACAAGAATGTAATTAATTGATGAAAAAGTCCCAGGTATTGATTTACCGTAATACTACGGGCAGTGCAATTATAGAAGCCAAAGAATACTACAATGTTGTCGCCAACACCATGATAAATCCACCTCCATGTTTCATAGTCAAAACCAGAATCGAGCTGATAGACTTTCTTGCGTGTTCTTTATACGTGCAGGTATACACTCTGCACAGTGTCGGCAACAATGCCGTGATTCAACCAATCATCAATCGTAACAACTGCAGTTGATAAATTTCATGTCCTTTGGATTCAGATAAATAGTAAGAGACTTTCCTCAAGGCTTCATTCCTGAAGTTTGGGAAATGGGTCATCTTTATGCACTGTTGAAGATCAGTCACAAAAGATCAGGCATGTCAGAAAATATATTTTAAAAATCTTTAGAAACTAACTCAATCTGAAAGTCCTAAATTAGTTCTTCCAGAATAAGACCTTAGAGCCTTAACTCGATAAACAGATTATAACGCACTTGATCTTTCTTCCAAATCATGCAGAATTCAATCTGTACCTTCTTCAATTCATTGGTATGTTCGACACGTAGTCCCTACTTGCATCAATCACGCACTTGCTTTAATGTGTTAGTATATTCAACACATACGTGTTTCAATTACTTCGTATATTCAAAATATACTTGCCTCAATTCAGTGGTATTTCAACCCCGTACCTGTTCCAATCTAATGCTGAATTCCACATATACGACATATTTCAATTCAGTAGTGAATTAACTCCGAATTATCTGTATCCGCACGAATCCTGCAATAGGACCTCCAGGGGTTGAATATTCATAGTCATGCGGACATAAACCCTATTTTTCTCTGGTAGAGATACACAAAACCCACAAGAGAAAGCAGTACTGTTCCCAGTACGAAGTCAAACAGCTAAAATTCCAAATTTTAACCCTTCTAATTAAAAGTAAGTCTTCCCATAGTATCCACATCCTATATCCGCTTTTAATTTAAATTTTGTGAACTAGATAGAAGCCCGTCCTATGTCTGAGGAATTATTTCCCTCAGTGAGCAACCTCCTGGGGAAGCGTATCAGCCAGGGCCTGTATTCTAGATACTATCCTTGCATTTTCATATTGTAACTGAGGAAAATGGTTGAAAACCTGTTAGGAAGGTCGACCTAAGCGGAACTCAAACCCATGTAGAGAGTCTTTTGTCCTCCCAATGGAGCCAACTGCAATTATTCTTCCTAAGTTGAATTACAATGTTTGGTAATTGTAATTTTTTAATTCTATGGTAAAACTTTGGTAAACGTTATTTTGCATGAGCCATTTTAGTAACTTTTGACTTCGACTTATTATGATTATATTACCCCACAAATGTTTGTTAAAATTCAGAAATATCCAAGCCCCAGGCGTGATTCGAACCCGCGACCTTGGATATTTATTTCTTTGAATACTATAGTAAAGCCCTCTCAAGTCTTCCGGACCACCGCAAGTCTGTTCTACTTTCGAGTGCGAAATAACAGGGGGTGGAAGTATTAATTGAGAGTACTATGTGTCAGACATAACTTTGTGAAATTTCATGAAAACCTCAGCCACAAAGTGCCAGCTTTCAAAATTTCGGAGATCTCTTCCAATTCGAGATTGGATTTCTGTCTAGAATAAACCAGCTAAGCTTGAAAATCGAGGATAATGTTGGTTAAAGTGGGAGAGAATGTGATCTTTGCCAACTACGAAATAACCACGTTACCACTGAGCTACCCTGCTTAAGTGGTTTCTGTTGTGGTTGTAGCGTATTAGAAGTGTATCTGTTTCTTTTCTTTTACTCTTTGCTTATTGTAACAATCAATAGTATTATCAACATGGTAATCATATTGGAAATTCTAAATTTATTTTCAAACTGAAACAATCATACTTATAAGAAAGAAATGATGTACATATGGCTAGGGAAGTAAATATTAATTGACTTTTTCAGTTCACACTACGTTTGTCTCATGCTTTTATTTTTGTGTTCAGAAAAGGGTCTCTACTTGTTTTGTGTGTCAAACTTACGATGGTGCTGCTAATAATGTGAGCTTTACTGAAAGAAAAAACTTTTGATGCATGACCATGTGACGTTTCCGTCTTATATCCATTGACAGTGTTTTGTTTCGTCTCTTGTCCCATGTCCCAAATTACTTGTTTCCTTTCCAGGCCTCTGGCTTCATATTACAACTACCAGGAGCAGGACAGGGACTACATCTGTTCGACCCCCGACGACAACGGCATGCACACGTGTGACAACCTGCCTCTTTACCAACTGGGCAACCTCTCATGTAACGCTAGTGCCATCCCAAGCAGCAACATCACAAGGTTATCCAACGACATTTGTGTAAATTGGAATCAGTATTACAACGACTGCCGGCCCCTTGGCCAAAATCCTTTCCAGGGTGCCATCTCCTTCGATAATATAGGCCTCGCATGGGTCGCCATTTTTCTCGTGAGTACCAGTTTGTGTTCTCTCTATAATTCAAGACTAGATAACTTTTTATCAGGTTATTTGCACACCAAAAAAAGCAGGTTAGAGTGCAGCAGAGTGGTGTCCTACTAAACATGTATTTTAATGTTTCAGTGTGTTCCAGTTAATGTGTGTACGCGCCATCATTTAAATACATGGTGGTTCTGAGTCTCCGTATCAGGGCTTTAATTCCGCTCCTATTGCACATAGATTTTTGAAAGTAAGATTACATACCAAAGTACACATGCAGAATGACATGGTGATATTGCTAAAAGCAGTGGCGACCCAGGAATACCTCTACGGGGGCACCGTCAAAATTTTAAATGGCAAGATGGTTTGATTTTGTTCCTCTTCAAACAAGTGCTAAATTTTGAACAGCTTTTAGAGGAAACACTTTTCGATACCTTGTACCTCTTGGCAGTTACAAGCGCTAATTTCTAAGTTAGCTGTTGGCCTACCAAATTGGCTCTTTTAACTTCCAAATGGTACAAGATATCAAAAATAGTTTCCTCTAAATGTTGTTCAAAATTTCATATTTGTTTCAAAGGAAACAAAATCAGCCCTTATTTCTATTTAACCACATTATAGATGTAGTTGCAAAACGGTACGAGCTATCGAAAAGTTGGTCAAAATTTAGCGCTTGTTTCAAAGGGACCAAAATCAACCTCTGTTGTCATTTAAAATGTTAACTTTGCTCATTTGTAGAGGTATTCCCGGGACGTCACTGGCTTTACCAGCATCATCATGTGATTTGCATGTGCACTTTTTGTTTTAGACATCTATGTGCAATTGGAGCTGAATTAAAGCCCTGGTACGAAGATTCAGACCCCCCTGTATACGGATTTTACGCGGTAGTAAAACATGACAGAAATCTCTGCTCAGCTTCGCTCTAATATGTTATATTTTGTACGCGACCCTAAGATATTAATTCAATTTACTGGTATTTTAATGTACTCGCTCATGTCATCTGAGAAAGAGATAACACGCCATCAGAAAGATTAACATTCTCCACTTTGTTCCCAGAATGTTCCCCAAGTATTGCTAAATCTATTTCAGCAGATTGCTCAATTATATCAACCTATTTACTAATTTCAACTCTTCGCAAAGTATTTCCCCCTAATTTGGAATCACTCTGTATATACAATTTTTAATGTATCTGAAAACTTGATTTAACTTGTTTTCAGTACAGTAAAAACATTAGATTTTTAACACATTTTAAAATACCCAGTACTGTAGATATTAATTAAATTATATTTTTGATAACATCCATTTCATAATATTTGGTAAATGTTTAAAACAAACTGAGTGTTTCGTTACACGAAGATTTTATATATGTTTTTAAATATATTTTCCAGTAGAAACAAATGAATACTAAAAATTAGAAGAGCTAAGCAATTCCTGGTGTATAAGCGCTCGTTTGTGTGTGTATATGTGTGTGAAATTATTCTCAGGTTACATTGTACACAAACATATCTAGCAGTCTAACTGCATGAACTGTTGATAAAAAGTTCACTGGTATTCATTTCCAGTTTTGTAATACGTACAAAATATATCGTTTCTTTTAACTATAACAATGTATTACGTTTCCACCAACATAATGCATATCGTAAAGCAGGAAAATGTTAGGTTATATAACTCAAAACAAAACAGTGTATTCTGTAATAACATTGTTAGGTGTATGAATCACTTTTAACTACAACATTTAACAATATTTTAATCAGAACTTCAACTCATTCTATCATCTTCTTTTTCTTCTTCTTCTTCTTTCTATATTTACAATCTCCTGCTAGCTCAACGGGAATAACATAACATGTGCTTTACAAGAGAATAATTCCTGTTTCAATATTTTCACCTTTGATTTCTGAGCTGCTTCTACATTGTTTGATAGAAGTTACGTAATCTGTTATTTGATCCAGGCTGTAAGGTTAAAAAGAACAAGACGACTTCAACAAATTGCAGGAATTACACAAGGATGTTTCCTCTCACCTACTTTATTTAGCAGAAGATTTTAAAAGATTTGAAAGGAACACGGGATGAACGATCAAAGTCCTGTTTTGAAAGTTGTGAGAAAAACACATTTTAACGTGTAAACGCTTAAATTTAAATTTATTTTTGGCCTTTAGGCATCTTTTCTTCTTGAGTCAAAGATGGCTAAAGATCAAAGACCTGAACGATGAAGTGTCTACACGTTAAAATGCGTCGGTCTGAGTCTTAGATGCCTAAAGGCCATAAATAAAATTAAAATTCGGTTAAGATGAGATTTTCTCACAACTTTCAAAATTAGAATTTGATCGTTCATCCCGTGTACCTTTCAAATCTTTTAGAATCCTCTGCTAAATAAAGTATGTGAGAGGAAACATCCCTGTGTAATTTCTGCAATTTGTTCTGTGAAGTCGTCTTGTTCTTTATTCCCTTCATATGATTGTTAATAACGGTGAAGAAGATTGTTGTTGTTTAGAAAGACAAATTAAATTAATTATATTTGAAAATGATGTTTATAATTTTGTTTATGGCCTTTAGGTAACTATTGCTTAGACCGGGATAGCAGTTGGGATAAGCTTCAACTTAGGCCATGACCTAGTTTCTTCCAACGATAGAGGTCTCGTACCCTATTCCCTGAAGGTCATACATTTTCTTTTAAACTGCAGCCTGATTCAGATTTCCATTATTGCTTTATTTATTTTCACATTATTATTATTATTATTATTATTATACTAGGTCATGCAAATTCATTCTCGAGTGTGTTTAGAACCAAATAAGTTGTAAAAGATTCAAATTGTAGTTTTGACTGAAGAATTGCCTAAATACATTGAGAATCTGAAAAATAGTTAAAGTTTGTCCAAATATATGCAAATGAGCATATCTAGTTTCCATATTTTATTTATATTTGATTATGTAATATGACCTTGGTATCTCATACGTATTTAGTGTTCGCGTATTTTTGAAATATGTTGTTTCATATGTCTCTCCAATTTTATTCATTTGCAGGTTATTAGTTTGGAGGGATGGACAGATATTATGTACTATGTTCAAGACGCCCACTCTTTCTGGGATTGGATATATTTTGTTCTGCTGATTGTGGTAAGTAAACACATTATTGGATGTCAATTTTTTCTACACTACCAGCACATAATTGCTTTATATATTGAAGTGCTAATGCATGTTCAATCTTGTTGCAAATTACAAATGAAGACCTCTATCATAGAAGGTGATAACCTACAACATTTAAAATAATCACTTAACTGCAGGTTTCCGTATCTCTTCATTCTTCTCCAATTTAAGATTTACCTTTTCTTGTCTTCTGTTTTATTTTCTCTACTTACTTAAACATAAACGATTTTTCCCCTTTCCTATAATTATCACCTAACTCATTTTCGTTTTTACAGTTGTGCCTCTAGCTCAGGCAAATTAGCACTTTTGAGGGCTAAGAATGGAAAAAATTCAAACAGAAATAAAAATTGGTAAAAATTCTCCGAAGAGTTCCCCGAGTAACATACCAAAAGTCCCCGTAAATCCCAGCGGAGGATTTTTTTATGACGTCATCAATATGGCTGCCGCTGCCAAACGAGTGACCCAGATAAAATAACGATATCTTCGTTACGGTTCAACGTACAGACGTAATTTTGGCGTCATTGTGAAAAACATAGAGAAGACAGTATTTTATGTACACACAATTTTCCATAAAACACATACATTTAGATATATTTAGCTCTAAATTATCAAATTTAAAAAAATATTTTATATCTTCAAGTTTGAACTTTAAATTTCTCATAAACGACGAGGAATATAAAAATGTTACCTGAAATAAACATAAAAGAGCATTATGTAAGGTTTCGTACGACGCCTTTATATTTTCTGTATCTAATAAACTGTGCGAGTAATTCGATTTTATATCCAATGACTTGCGTTCGAATGTGCCAATGAAGCACATTCATTCAGGACAACTCCCACTGATAAAAGAACGGTATCTCCGTCACGATTGAACATATATAAATAACTTTGGCGTCGTTACAAACAACAAAGAATAGAAGGGACATTTAATTATTTTACATAGGATACGTACATTCACGTTACATGTTTCTCACTATAAATTTCATATTTCATCCACCTCCAGGTATGTTCGATTATCTGTGTTCAGATAGATAATGTCACCGTCAGGAACTAGAGAGTACTCCTTTTCTTCTCTTTCAGAGTTAAAACAGGCAGTTCCACGACATTATTCACACATCACTGAACACCTAATATCTGCTCGTCTTCATCCACATGAGACGCATCCAGTCTTACAATTACAAGTGATCAATTGGAGAATATGATTTGGAGTTGGAGACTTGTCTGTTTTAATGAGAAAAATAATATTTTCATCAATCTTCCAACCCCAGTTTTCAGCTGGCAAGCAACATTCATACCATGCTTGAACTTGGTGATATGCATGTAAATAATGCTGATATATGCAGCTTCAGATGTAGGTGGAAGTGGAGCTAACTGCATTTCAGTATGTACTGGGGCACGAGCAATTGCTTTTGCAAAAGCATGATAGCGATATTGATTAAGGGGTGTGACATTGCGTGATGCCCCGTAAAGAGCTAGCAGAAACTGTTCTCCTGCTTTTGCAATTGTGTCATATGGAACTCCATGGTCGTTGAATACGGATATAGCATAGTATAGACACTGAGATAGCATAATATAGACACTGAACTTACTCTGTCAAAACAAGGCAAATGTAGTGTCGCACCCTTTAAAAGCGTGTATGAAACGCAGAGACTGCTTCATTTCATCAATCTCCTATTGAAGATGTTGAGAACTAGCTATACATCTGAGATGGTATTTGGCCTCTACCTACTTTTAAGAAGAGAATATTTTTGAATCGATTGGCAAATTTAACCACAAGGAGATCCACATCTTCACCCTCAACACATACCTTGCCCATACCGCGTGACGTTAACTCCACAGCAGTGCCGACAGTAAGAGTGTCTGTATCACCATCTGCCTGTTTCGTTGTTACACCGGCATCTGCGAGCTTCTGAAACAACTGTGCTCTTGGGCGCTTTATTGTGAGCGTTGGTGAGTAACTTCTCTTGATGAACTGATATAATCATGTCCCCCTCGAACATTATGTCTGCACAAGAATTTGGCCTTGATCGACGCAAATGTTCAGGTGATTTTGTGTGTGTGGAGTGTTGACATAACCATCGAAGACAACAGCAGCATTACTGCTATAGTGGGTTAATACATAAGATACATACATCTGGTATACTTCGTTATAAGCCGCGCATTGAGGTCACACTACTATGTGTAAAAGATGGCCTCTATCAATGACAAAGTGGTTTGTTGTCATTCATCTGTTACTGGTAGATTCTGGTTTGAATATACTATACAACTGTGATTTATTTCCTTTCCGCATGGACACATTGTCAAACAATGATAAAGGGTAAGGGGGTAGTTCATATTGCAGGCATTCAGGAAGATTTTCATCTGATTTTATGACACACAGTATACGGTTAAATATTTAATAACTATTCACTGGCATAATTTCATCTGATATTCTGATGCCTACTGTTGCAGTTGATAGTGGAATCACTTTGTCTTTCCCTTCATATTTACCTAACTGAAACTACCTCCTGCCACTTTCTGCGTCAATACTCTTCAAATATCAGCAGCAGTCACAATCCTTTTCGCCAGTCAGTCCTGATGCAATGAACATAAGTTCTGGCTGAACGGGAAATGATGGCTGTAGTCTAAACTTTTCCAGATGATTGTCATCTCGACATCGTCGAGATTCGCGTAAGTCGATATGTTGTTCACTAGTCTGGAAGAATCGTCCACAGAATTTTTCTATGCACTCACTCACGTTCAAAGTGCGTATTGAAAGTATCCACCGTGACAGCACACTACGTGTTAACCCTTCTTCGCTTTTCATGGATCTCATTAATGTCTGCTCCACTGTCATATCAGAAAACAAACCAGACCAAAATTTATCCGTACGTCTGATTGTGAAATATCAATTCCTGGCAAACTGTTAACATTACTTTGGCGTCATCTTTTCCTGGAGGCTAGCCATATGCTGCTAGTACAGATGGCTGTATTTTACATAAGCAAGATGCCCAGCTGCGTGGAAATAAGGAATCATTTCAGCAACATATTCCAGATGTAGTGACCAGTCTCCTTGTCGTTGAGCTCGAATGAACTGACAAAGAATACTGACTTGGTTAAAGTACTGTCTCCAAAGCTTACTTGTTCGTCCGCTAAAGGGTAGATCTTGCAGAAACTTTCCCATCTTTGATTTTATGCTCTGGATTACTGTGTTTTCTTCATCATCCTCCAATAAATGATTTGAATCATATGGCTCTGTGATGAGTGTACGTATCAGTTCGGAGAGATGATCATTTTGAGATTTGACAACAAATACTTGATCCAGAATGACCACTTCTAATGCAGAGTGTGTAAGATGTGCTCGCACTGCTCAAGCATATGCGTGTCCACTCATCATGTGCTTTACTCTATTTGTTGCGTACACAGTTTTCACAGGTCAATTAACCCACTGCCGTCCATTATATATCCGATCGCTCCCGTATCTGACATCAACAGATGAAAACCGCCTAATCTCAGAATCACGTTTGACAGTCTGCCACTAACCCTGCACTGTGCAACGATCTCACTGGCTTTAATACACGAAGGCTGGTCGAATGTAACAATGCGTATGGACTAGCCATTCTTCCGACATTCCTCTGATGCATACAGAAGTTAAAGTGTAAGTAAAAACAAAATCTTTCTCTCCTCAAATGCAGCAGTTAATATTAATTGAAAGTAAGAAAGACTGTCAAGCGAACACCGTAGGTCTTTTAGCAAACCCAAGCCAGAAAAGCACTGATCACACCATACGTAATCCGTTCTGATGCAAAGTAGATAATATTAATAATATCACCTCGTTTTATTTTATGTAATATGACGAATAAGTATCTTTATTTGCCTGGGCAAATTAGCGATAAGAGAGGAAAACGTTGGTGAAAATTCGTAGAAAATAACGCTCAGTGGAATCCTAGAAGTCCATTAGAGACTGCTAATAGCTCTCAACTATATTAGGCTACACTTATCATCCAATAAAGTATTCTAATACAAAATTACACATTAGTTTTAGCATTTTTAGCATAAAAAAGCATATATACTTCTCTTTTAGGTTTGTTTGAGTTGATTTTTTTACATTCTTCGTTGTTTATCACAGATTTAAGGTTGAAAGTTAAAAAACAGAATTATTTTTTTCTAAATCCTAAGATTTAGAGCCGAATATCTCTAAACGTATGCTTTATACGAACATTTGTTTATCTACATAAAATAATCTCCTTTCTTTGTTTAAAACGACATCAAAGTTATTTGTAATGTACAATCGTGATGGAGATATCGTTAATTTTTCAATGAAACTCGTTCTGAATGAGTCTTCATTGGCACATTCGAATGCAAATCGTTGGATATAAAATCGAATTACTCGCACAGTTTATTAGATACAGTAAATATAAAGGCATCGTACGAAATCTTACGTAATGTTCTTTTATGTTTATTTCATGTAAAAATTTTATATTCCTCGTCGTTTATGAGAAATTTAAAGTTCAAAATTATAGAGGAAAAATAATTTTCTAAATTTGATAATTTAGAGCTAAATAAATGTATGTGTTTTATGGAAAATTGTGTGTACATAAAATACTGTC
>JAGDQP010054560.1:0-12925 GCA_022664845.1 Lepisma saccharinum
TATCTGGTTCCAAGATCAGGATTTGGGTACCTATTCCAATATCTGGATCCATGTAAGCATCCCTAATCTACAGTATATACAGCTTGTCTCTGATCTCGGTATTGAAATTAAATAGAGTAGCACGTGTGTTGTGGATGTTAGCAAGAACTTGGTTGAGACCGAGTCTTCAACTTGCTACCACCTTTTCAACTTCACATCACATCCCCTTTCACATCTTCAACCTTTCTTCAATAAAGATTTCCAGAGGCGAATTCTTGACCGAAGAGAAGGTATATATTTCCTACAGAAGCAAAAAAATTATTTTTTTATGGCTACGAATTTTTGTAGATACGGTAGAAAATTTGTGGAGGTTCCGGACTACGTTGAATTCAAAAATATATGTGTCACAAAAGGATTTGTATGTGTAAATTTTTTTTTACAAGTTTTCTGCGAGTTCAGTGTTTATGTAATCTTAATGGTTATGCAATTGTTATAACACCAATAAACAAGCAAGCAACTTCAAAGTTTATTAACAACTGCGTAGGATGGCTAGTAAAACTTTAGTTTACTTTCTTGTCCTTTCGCATTTGTATTTAGAAGTATTTACTAAGAAAATAAATGTTGTTACAAGGTTAAGAGTTTGTTCAAAACTGACACAGTCAAATTCAAGGCTACCCCACCCTTGTTTAACTCTACCCTCAGGGAGGCACCTTTGAACGATAGCCTCCCAGTCCCTGTCCTCGCTTCAGGTGCCAATGAAGTACGTCATTTTCTTCGGCGAGCTGTATATGCTCCTATGTACCTATCATTTATCTTTTTAATCAAATTCACTAAGTGTGAGAAAGCAAAATTAAATTTGATCAACTCTATGTTCAAATGTGCCCCCTAACCCTTACATAAAAAATAAACGTTACTGATAAAACTGGGGAGCAAAGGTATATTTTTTTGGGGAGGGAGGTTCACCACTCCCTAGCCCCTGCAGCACCGTTCATATTTTTAAAAACTATTGTGATAATAATTAAAGACAAGTTGGATACAGTATGTGCTAGTTTGAGTGAGCTGAGATTAATGAACAGGGAAAGTAAATATGAATTGAAATACATAATTTTAAAATTTTTCACACTAGATTTTAAGAAAAGTGGTCTTCGACAGTTTTGACTGTGTTGACACTATCCCACGCCCCCATTAAGTAGCTGGTACGTTTGAATTCAATTGAATTTATTTATTTCATTTAGGGCCGCGGTGGGCTAATGGTATAGCTCTCACCTCTGGTGTTTGAGGAAGTCGGTTCGATCCCTGCTCGTACCATGTGGACTTTAGGATGGACAAACACCGTGTGCCTGGATTTACTCGAGGTTCTCTAGTTTCCTCCCACTGTCTTCATTCTACCAATTCTCCCATCGTCATCCATCCGACCTAAGCCAAAGTTGCCTAAAGGACTTAAGAATTAAATTCAATTTATGTCATGTAGGCATTTATGACTCAGACCGGGATAGGATAGGAAGAAAAGATGCTAGAAATTGTCGGCCAGAGACGAAGTTGAAAGTACTATACTGGTATTTGGCTTGTATTACTGGGGAAAAGATCTGTAGAAACCTCAGTCACGATGTTCGACCGCTGGTATACAACCCAGGATCCGCGGAATCCGAATCCGATGCTCTACCAACTGAGCTTCGGCTGTTCGTTATGATACTTTAGAAAATCATAAAGGAAAATAATAATAATTTGGCTTTCGTGTTTTATCATAAGGTGTTTTACAATGTTCAATAGTTCATAAAACGTTTACACCGACATTCTGTACTGAAAAATTTGTTCGGATATGTTCTTATAACCTGAATTAACCCAGCATTGTCCTTCTTCACGCTTTTGGTCCTGTTTCTGATAAGTCACACAGAAATGTTCCATTAAATCCATGACGAAACTCAGATGTATAATCTACAAAAGTAGCCAGGTGTACGTGAAACTAATTTCTGTTGCTAGCAAATTTTGTAGTTGTAACATTTGTTGCTGCGACAAAAGTAGTTAGTCTGCGCCTGACCTAATTGAAAAGAGTAACCCCAGTAGCATAAGTTGAAAATACGTGGACAAACGTTAGTACCGAAACGATATTTTAACGTTGTAAATGTACTGAAATGTCTGCCTGTTCAATGGTTTATTTGATGTTGAATATTGGTTGAGAAGAAACATGTTGAAATCAAGAAGCGGACGATGAAGAAACGGGTTCAGTTGGCCATGGCTGCTGTCTATTTGTGTACACATTTAGCTGCATTTTGTCCATGGCTTTCATCATAATATACAGTAGTAAATTTCCCAACAGTAAATAATCCAACCGTCTGCTGTGAGATTCGAAGCTGGGAAGCTCAGCACTTGTCGTTGGTAGCTCGAGATGTTGACCAGTCATCCCGAAGCTGCAATGAGAATCACTAGTCTTTCACGATATTTGTAGTAACCGGAAGTCTAGAAGGCAGTCGCCACAAATCCAGACGTATCGTTTTACTCACCATCATGTAAGAATGAGAATAAAGAATACTTTTCTTCCTTCTTTGCTATGTGCATTTTCCTTCTTTAATATTTTGATCATCGCTGCACTATTAAAATTATATTTCCCAATGAGTGTAATATGTTTCCTTAGAAAAACGTTTTATAGAGCGAAATCTATGTTAAATAGTTGAAAACACTTCACATTAACGCCCTATTAACGAAATTAAATGTTCGTTGAAATAGAGTTTAAAATTCAGTCTGTTTTCAACATGCAAATGAGAACATGAGAAACGTAGTTAATTTTATTCTATTCACTTTTAAGCACAATTTTTTATGCAATTATCTTGGAAAGATAATCTAGGTCACAGTTGAATATAATAGTTAACAATACGCCATAGTAAGGTTCTATCAACGAAATCAAATTTTCGTTGAAATATAGATGAAAATTCAACGTGTTTTCAACATGCAAAAGAGAGAGGACACAAAATAATAGTTAATGACATTCGATTAGCTTTTAATTATAAATTTTGTTTCATTAAATTAGAAAGAATCCCATGAAAAGAAGTCTTATGTTGAACATAAGACTGAACTAACATCTTATCAACAATATCAGGTCTTTGTTGAAATATGATTTAAAATTAAACGTACTTTTTCAACCGATAACGGTTAATCAACGAAATAAACAAAACATCAACGTTCAAAGCACATTTGTGTGCTACTGGGAAAGTGTGAGCAGTAAAATATACATTAAAGTATAGAGAAGAGAAAGTGAACTAGTGAGGACGTTTTCAAGCAGGAATTGTACATTGACTGATGCTTTGAAAGTATGGTTCAGGGTTACAAAGAAAGAAGAAGAAGAAGTCAGGTATAATTTGCTAACGGTATTAAGAAAAAATCATACGCTACAACAAAAAAAGATATATCACTATCGAGACAAATGGAAGAGACATAATTTTTTTTATTAAAGTCGAAGTCGTAATACTAAAAATGACAACGTAATTCAAGTTTTCTGTTTTATGTGGAAGAATTTCATAAGCTTATGGGGAAAACAACGATTTCAGTCTCATCGCCTTGCTTTGCCTGCCTGGTGGCTTTCATAAAGAATTCATGTCCTTGACCGAGAGATCTGCTGCCGTTCATACCTTCCTCGTGTTATGAGGAGGCTGGGGAGGTGAGGGTGGAGTAAGGGAAGGAATATGAAAAAAAAAATCTATCCACCAGCGTTTCTCGCTTGCGAAATTCGAGAATAATCTCTGGCGTCTGCATGCCAGGCACACGTAATATTCAGCTAAGACAATATCTGGAAACAACGAAAGTTTTACAAAGATTTTCTTTTTAGAGAAATTGGATGTTGAATGAATCATGAGCACAAAATTGGAATAAATTGTTTACTTGTACAGATAATGTCAAATATTATTCCAAAGATGATTTTATTTTAAAAAAAAACAATTTATTGTTTGTTTTTTAAAAAAAGAAATGGACCTGAGAACTTGCCTATGGTCTAAACCCATCATATATCGTAGGGATTATGTATATCGGTGATCACTCTTTTAGGAAAGACACAGAGGAGTGAATGCAGCCTTAGTTGAAGGATTATTCTGGCATTCGGGTCATGATCCTGAGGATGGCTGGTTGTTCCTATCCAAAGTCTTCAACGTTATCTACTGGGAAGGGGCAATGTGTATTGAGCTTAACACCACATATTATAAACGTCTTAGAATCTTAAATAAGATACTGAAGCAATCGGAACATTCTTACGAAAATATTCGTATAATGTGGGAATTCAGCTAAGGTTATGGACTTCCCCATTTACACCAAAATCATAACAAAGTATGTCTACAGATCTGTCTATTGTTGTTAACACTAAGTCAACAATAAGGAATTGGTTCTCGTGACGTTTCAGCAATATATCATTTTCTTCTTCAGACTTTTTCTCCCATCTTCTGATATCTGTATAATCTCTTTCATATCTCTTGCAATCATTTTCTTTCCCTCTTCCTTTCACTTTCTCTTTTGCATCCCACGTCTTTCATTTTCCTTTCTGTTTTCAGCCCACGCCATTCTTTCTTTCACTTTTCTTTCTCGTGTACGTTTTCGTTTTATTTTCCAGCCCACGCCATTTCCCTTTTACTATCCTTTCTTCCATTCCCTTTCTGATTTCCAGCCCACGCCATTTTGACTTTTACTTTTACCTTTCACTTTTGCTTTCTCTTTTCCAGCCCGCGCAGCTTTCCCTTCTACTTTCCTCATTGGTTCCCTTCTACTCTGCCTCTCGTTCGCTTTCACTTTCCTCATTGGTTCTACTGCTTTACCTTTCACCACTTGCCTTCTTTTTCACTTACATTTCTCTCACTTTTTTCTACTTTCTTTAGTATTCTTTCACATTCTATTATGATGCTTACTTCTTGGTTCCAGTTCACAACTCTATTCATTTCCTTTATTTGTCTTGCTTCTTACATTTCTCTGACCAATGGTCTTCTTCCTTGTTCTAGAATTTACTTCTTCTCATGCTCCATTTCTTGGTAGTATTTATTTACAGGGTTTCTCATCCTTCTAGAACACATCCTCCTTTTGCTATTTTTTTTTGTGTCCTAAATTCTATTCTTCGTTTATCATTCATACACCATATCGCATTTTTTGCACACATCTTTTCATCTCTATTTATCCTTCTTCATCTCCCTTTTCCTCTTGCTATTTAAAGAACAAGCACAGAGGAGAAACGAAAGAAAAGATGAGCGTAAAAGACAAAGGAAGAATGCATTGCAAAACAGGGGTTTCAAGAAATATAAAAAAGACGACCATTTCAAATTTCAGCAGATGTAAGAACGGCCAAGTAGGCACTGACAGAGTGCCGAAACGTTACGAATTGTGAATACAGAATTTTTTAGCCTTGAGTCAGTGATTAAGATTTATGAACCATGGAAGAAGAATGTGGCAGGATACACAAGAGTTATTAATATTGTTTTTCATCCATCTTCTTAGAATCCCATCAAATTTGATAATTTTATTCTCGCGCGGCAAGCATTTGAACATCTGACATTATTTGCTGACCGTCTCAGACTTATGCGACTTTTGTTTTACTGCAGACAATTTGCGATGTTCGAGTTGACTCACTTTTTAATAATTATTCAAATGAATGCACATCCTAATGCAACCATGGGACTCAGTAGGGAAGTATGGATGCAAATGGCTCAGTCTTATAATAGGGAAATATATAATTTAAATGTCTTTTCATGGGCTGAACTAGATCCCAGTCAAAAGTACCACTAGCGGGGCGTTATGCTGCGTGCCTTTTTATTGTGGATCCGAAATCCACGACGTCACCGAACGTAGCACGATAGTTTGGTTAAGAAAATAATTAAATGCCCATGTTAGCCACCTTCAGACACGGAAACAGTTATGAATGAATGAAACCAAGATTACCAGTCATTATTTCGTAATTATAAGTATACCATAGAGACATATTTTTACAGATTTTTCTTTAGTTCACAATGGTTCGTGGTGTTCACAAATCTTGCAACGTTAATTTAACTCATTTCCCGACGTCATACAATGATGAAATTTTGCACAGCGACGTAAGTCGGGTGACAATACAATATTTCATTGTTACTTTCATATATTTTAAAAACATATTTTCTTTTTTTTTAATATGGACTTCTTTATCATAAAAATAATACTGGCTTGCAACAATATGGCGTTTAACTGGTTGAAGAACACTATCGCATTTGGGCCCGGAAACATTAGCTTGAGAAAAAGTATCCGAACACCAAAATATCTTGAAAAAAAAATAATAATAAAACAAACTTTTTAAAGACATACTTTTCTTAAACAACTCGTATTTAAGGGAAAACATAATTTTGTTTATGTATGACTAAAAATAAAAAAGCAGGGGCGCGCCAGTTCAAGAATTTATAAAGTATATGAGAGCACGCTCCATGCTTTTCTTTTTAGTTATGCATAGACAAAATTATTATTATTTTTATTTTCTGAAGGAAAATAAATCCCTCTGTATACAAATATAATATTGAAATGTTCCGCGTGTGTCCTGAGCACGTGGACATTGTGTAAATAAACAAGCATGTTTATAGGACAAACATGTGTATAAGATTGTAAACATGCAGTGACACACATAGGAGCAGACGACGGTCAACTCCACAAACTAGCACCAGATGGAGCGGATAACAGAAGACAGAGGGAGCTGGAATCAATGTAGGAGAAGCAAGAAGAACCACCCCTACAATCACCTATAAAAAGGACCAGCGCAAGGCAAGAGGGATCACTCAATCCCCGGGTGGTCAGCTCCTCTCCTTCGTCCGTACGCAGTTTGCTCTGTAACTGGTACAACTACCGGCACGCGGTTGGCTATGTAACCGGTGCAATCCTTCATACCCTAATTTCTATCAAATCACCCAAAAAAGAAGTCATACTTCTAAATAATCTGTAATTAGTATCCTACGGGACGATAATTTTGTTAACTTCACTCTTTTACATAAATAAATGGTTAAGGGCTAAAATCCACTCCCGTGTAGTAATTGTCTCTATCGATCAAAATAGAAGGAACATTACGGTATAGGTTCTAAGGTTATCAAGTTTCTGAATCATATTGATGACTTTGGTGTTACCCTGGACTCAAAATTTACTGTTCAATAAACATTTGCAGATAATGACATCTAAAGCCAGAAGACATTTGGGTATAATGAAATGGTTGTGTAGGAATTTTAATAATATCAATACTTGCAAGATTTTATATATGTGCAATGTAATATCTCATTTGGAGTATGCTACTGTTATCTGAAACTGTGAACATAAATATTTTGTAGACAGTATAGAATCTATCCAAAATAATTTTCTGGCCTGGTTGAGGTGGAAATTTAAAGTCTTTAATTGCATGAGTTTGACAAGTATAGGTAAGAAGATTAGTCTGCTTTCATTGACAGACAGACGAAATTTATTTGACCTGAAGCTTTTTCATGGTTTACTGCATGGGACCGTCTATCTTAAACACTTTATTTATTTACAAGTTCCTTTCTGTCAAACTAGGAAGTTTGTTCCTTTTTCCTGTACTAATTTTCCTAATTCATCTATTTATCGATCTATCTTTACTGCAAATAAGCATCACGGAGTTTTGGATCTTTCTCAACCTAAATTTCACATGATACGTAAGCAATTTTTATGTCCATATAATGACTGGTTTTGTTCTACCTTTGGTGCCTTTTATCATTTTATCTTTTCTTGAATTATTGTCCTTCTGAGTTTTCTAGTGTTTTCTATGCCATTAGGTTGGCTACTATAAGTAAACAGACGCTACATGCTTGTGTTTTTAATATTTTCTTATCATTTTGCTATTAAATGATTATATTTTGCTTATTTTAATGTAATTTTTACTCCGTACGTCATTTTCTTATGAACCAATAATTCGTTTGCATATTATTGTATCATATGTATGCTGCAAGTAATCATTTCTTATTTGTATTGAACCAATGATTTATTTATATTTTATTGTATTTTATGCATGCTGCATGTAATTTATTTCCGATTTGCATTTGTAATATGGCTATGTAACTTTATTATTTCATTTTGTTTACAATACTTATGTAATTTTAATAATTGTATTCATTTTGGCGCACTAGTGGCAATTGAAGCTGTATGATTAGCCAAATAAAATCTTTTCAAATTATAAATTATTATTATTATTATTGCTTTTTAGTATGAATTGTGTAAGAAAAGTGTGTCTTTAAAAAGTTATTTTTATTATTTTTCTATGTTTTTTCGGATTCCATAATGGTCTCTATTTGAGAAAAAAAAGTAGAGAAGGAATAGGTGCTAGACTCAATTTATATTAACACTACATGTAAGAGATGCAGCTTCAATATTTACTTAAAGTAAGCGTTAAGTAACGAACCGTAAAGCTAGATGATAGCACTACATCCGTATGTCTCTCTCTCTCTCTCTCTCTCCCTCTCCCTTTTCTCTCCGTTTTTCGTTGCACGACATTGCAATGCACAAATTCAAGCCTAGAGAGTTCAAACTTTCGGGGAAGAAAGTTCATAACAAATTCAAGAACTACATTTGTACCGAGTTCATTTTTCTTATTGTTCTTTGTTGAAAACTTTTGATTGTTGAAGCGAATATCCAAGCCTGTAAGAATGAAGTTTTTTCAAGAATAAACAAAACGAAAACTAAAAAATCGGTACAAATGTAACTCTTGAATTGGTTATGAACTTTCTTCTGTGAAAGTTTGAAATCTCTAGGTTTGAATTTGTAGGAGCAGCATTGAAATTTCGTACAGAGAAAAATATACAATAGACATAAGTGAAGGTAGTGCTACCATCTAGATTTAGAGACCATTGCTGTACACATACCTTAAGGAATTAAATTCTGTTCATGTAAACGTATATACATATAATGTCAATAAACATCTTATTTATGTGTGCCTAACTCAAAATGAGCTAAACATTTCGTCTTTTTCATTATCAATTCATGATTTACATATTCAAAAAATTCTAGAATATAATTTATTGAACTAAACCCTTGCTAGTGGTTGGTACTGTACATTTTTAGTATTAAGGGAAATATGTTATTGGAGGAGAAACAATCATTTCATTAATTCGTACTGTAACAAACAATTTGTGGTTACATTCCACTTTCTTCGTAATTTTTTTGTTAGTTTTGTTTTTTATGATATTTTTATGTAAATGTTAAAAATCGAACATAATCGCAGCAAGAGATTTTATACTGTTTCGAACCAGAGTCGCCTCACGGCAAACTTTGTAAATATCAGAGCTGTTGAAAGACTTGGAGACCATGAGGTCTTTATAACTACCTGTGTGGCATAAGAATAAGGGTGTGTAGAGAGAGATTTGCTGCTCAATTTATTGAATATACGTGGCATTGTGGTATGACGATTAGACGATTATACGTGAAGTCTGGATTGCGACTTGAATTCCTGATACCATTACGTGTGGAGTTTCTACATTTGCGAATAGTTTCGAAGAGTTTGATTTGGAATTATTTATTCTGCGGATATTCGAGCGACCACCGGATTTCACGGCAAGTGGGTATTAACCCAGGAAAGCCCAAATTGGTCGAGTAAAGTAAATTTTTCCATCGGGAGAGAGAGAATGGGATATTTGAAGCTAGTTATTTGATATTCGATGTGTTTTATTTCGTATTTGTGTTTCTTCAGCGTGTTAGACATGATTGAATTTATCTGGAGGAAGTGAATCAGTTGTATGTAGCGGTTAATAATGTTGTAATTACCTTGTTGTTAGTACCAATTCAGTTACTTATATACAATAGTGAAAGCCAGGGTATCAAGTATGCTTTCGATTACGTATTGCGAGTAATAAACCGAAGAAATTGTAATTTTGAGCGTATTTTCGTGTTCGCCGAATCAGTCCAGGGACGGAAACTGATAGTGTCAAGTTTTGTATCTTTCGAATCTGTAGGCATCCTACCTTGTATATTACCTAGAGTAGCTCTAAACGTCCTTTGTGATTATATTATATCGTTTCTGCAAGTTATCTGATGGAAATTTGAGGATTTAGTGAATTTGTTTCGTGATCAACTGTTGGAATAGAAACCAGAATCTCACCACGTGATCTGTACATGAGAAATCGAGAGGTATCGTGAGTTAATATTTGTTCAGAGTTGACTTTAATCATTCTCAGGAGTCGTAGTTTTCAATCTGGAAGAATATTTGCTGAAGTTTTCAATTTTGCAGTGATTTTCCATTTTATGGTCAGCTACCAGAATAGAAACCAGGACCTCGACACGTGGTCAATTTTGGTTGTATCCAGGCGAGATTTCTTGTATATTTATTTCAGCGTATTATTGGATCGTTTCTACTTATGGAACCACGAAGTATTAGAATTTCTAAATAAATTCATAAGTGGTGAATCTAAGGAATTCAAGTTGTAATTTTGATTTACGAAAGGAGTTATTCTGAATTTGTATTCTGTGTAGATATTGTTTCAATTTTGTATCAAACAAGATATTTTGCAATTTATTATATTTCTACAAAATATTGAATTTACGAATTTATTTTGGAATCAAAATTCTAGATTAGTACCTTCGCTATAGATGAGAATTTAATTGTGGAATAAATAGTTGGATCCTCCCTTTGTTTCAGTGCTTTCGTTAGAAACCTTGATTATGTTACAACCCCGGGGAAGATTAGTGTTTTGCACAAGTCTCAAACAGGGTTCCTCGCTCCAACCCCCCATTTTTAATATATTTCAAAATATTTCAAAAACTAAGAGTACTATCAAAAATGTAAGTTCATAGCGCACTGGAACTTATAAATTACTATGAAATAGAACGAACAACGATCTCGTAATCTTGTAGATTGATGAGTGCTGAGACTTCAATTAAATAATGACGTCATAATTTTAGAAAATGTATCACTCATCAATGGACAAGATCTCGAGATCGCTGTCCATTGTATTTCGTAGTAATTTGTAAGTCCTAGAGCGCTATAAATTTACATTTTTGATAGTACTATTAGTTTTTGAAATATTTTGAAAAATGTTTTTAAGAAAATGGGGGTTGGAGCGAGGAGCCCTCTTAATAATTTGGAATCTTACCATGATCGGGCAACCCAGCAAGGGAGTGCTTATTACAGTGTACTATTGCAAGAAATGTATATAGCATGTATCTTATTATGGAAGTCAAACTTCACAGATGAATTCCTGATGCAGAAACAAGGAAATAGTTCTTTTGAAAAAAAATCGAAATTTGCAGTATCGGAGCTACACGTGATCAAAGTAATGGCAACAACGTCATAAATGACAAGTAATAACGTAAGCGTTGTCGACTTAAGAAGTCTCAGTTGATGTAGAGCAATTAGACTTCAATTAGAGCAATGTCTATAGTGTAGCCAAGAACAGAGCCGAGAAAAGCGCCATAGCCGTAGCATAAATGCGCTAGAAAGCGCTAAATGAAACTTTGAAAGGCGCTGAAAAGGCGCCAAACAAATTGAGGGGGCAAAAAATTTTTGGTTTTGGTGCTATAGGCTGCCGAAATCGTGGGAAAATAAACTGTAGAGCTTTTTATTTCCATACCGTTGACAGTAGAACTTATGCGGCATGGTATTCTCAATGACTTCAAACATGCTGTATCCAAAAATACATGTTTTAAAACTGAGCAATATCTGCGCAAGAGATTATCCAGAGGAAATAGGAGACTTTCATAAATTTTTTGAAGAAAAGTTGGTCACTGCAAGCTATTATAGAAAGATAAACAGTAGAGCAAGCATTGAAATTCTCTCTAATCCGTACTCGTCAATCATAATCATAGCTTAAATAAGTGTATTGGGTAATACTTTGAGTGTAATTTACTAAGCCGACACGGCTTATGTCATTACTTTTCGAGATATGATGTCATCTGTAACAAAGACGCATTAATTCTGTAGCTCTGAAACTAGACACATTTCGAAAAATCTTCAAAGGAACTATTTTCTTGTTTTGATATCAGAAATGCGTCTACGAAGTTTGGCCCACAAATTATGATACACCCTGTATATATAAAAAAGAGAAGTTGATGTGGGTATATATTTTTAAGTGGATATGAAATTTAGTTCGCATTTTACGTTCTTTAATATTAACTGTACGAATTTACTAAAGCTAGCGATCATTAAAAGGACCATATTGAAATGATCGTGTTATCCTTGAGGCTGTGTCTCTAACGCTATTCACAATTTAGCATCCATTGCACGCAGAGATTGGTTTTTGGTGTACTGCATACACTCTAAAGGGCTCTACTATGCAGCGCGGTGGGCTATTTACACACGCTTTAGTATTCCGCCAACACAGACACAGAACGAACACGTAGGTGGAACATGATGGAAACTCCCTTAGGGGATAGATTCGGGGTTCAAATTATAGCTTTCTCAACCATGTAAACTGCATCCGCCTCCACCTTCCCGTTCCGACCACCTTCTCCGTCCAATCACAATTTGTTTCGTGGGCTCATCTAAACTTCATGTCAACTACGTGTTCGGCGAAGACGGAGGAAATAATTTAGCCACGTTTCTTACCTTCTGGAAGAGGAGGAGAAATTTGTGGCGACAAACTTTTTTGTGTCAGAAAATAAAAACAGGACGAAAGGGCAAAAGATAAGGGGGAGTAAATTTACAAAATTATTTGTACAGGGTAATTTCAAATCTTACTCTTTGTTAGTAATTGAAAACGTTATAATCTCAAACTCTGATCAATTTATCTTGATTTTACGATGAAGAACACCTTCAACGACACAAACGCTATTCACGTCCTAGACCGCGGCTACAATGTCGTTTTTCTTCGTAAAACAATAAGGTTTCGTTTGGCTCCGTCAAATATCCTCGGGTTAATTGTTTTTGTTTGTTTCTTTGTTTTCATTGTGGACTTTTTCTTATTAGTTTTGTAGGTTTCAATTCTTTTTTCTTTTTAATTATTTATTTGTTGACGTTTTAATAACATTTTTCCAC
>JAGDQP010054561.1:0-13322 GCA_022664845.1 Lepisma saccharinum
AAAAAAAAAAAAAATGGAAGGAGAAACGGTGTTTAGTACTCCTATACAGTCAAAATAGTGCATTTCGTTCGAGGTATATTAAGTCTTTGAAGGAAAATAAACAGCTATAAGCAAAGGGACAATAAAAGCTATGTTATGAAAGGCTGTAAGAATTCCCTGCGTACATTTCTAACTAAATATGTCTTTGTTCAAGGTAATACTGGTCTTGGAAACTAGGAAGAATTCTCTGTGTTGAACATGTATCAGTATGGTTGTCGGCCGGAGCCAAAGTCGCCTAAACATCTAAAAATAAATTAAATTTCAATATGCTTGCAACTCGAAATACGGTACATCGAAGAACGTGGGTTAATGCAAAGTTTATCGTATAATCAGGAGATTCTGGGTACAATACTAAAAATTAGCTTGAAGTATATAGCAAAGGAATTCCTTTTACATATTATCCAGAAAGCCTACCTTTGGTTTTCTGCTCTGACCTACCTATGAGAACGGAAAAAGCGTTTGTTATATTATATATTATAATTTGAGATCCGGCTTGGGGCTTTTACCGCAGCGAGGGTGGAGAAATTCCCGAGTATCCCCCCACCACCACCTTCCCGTCGGCCCTTTTGTCTTTAAAGGGTAATGTTACCCTGCAGTAGATCACTTAATTCACTTTTGCTACTACTGGTAATGTTAGGGTCTTACTAGTTCTCCAAAATTTGCAATTTTGACACTCAATATTTAATGACCAACATAAAGGCCATACTGAAGTTATAATCTCAGGGGGTCTACTGTAGATCCCTTACAAATTGATGGAAGGGGCAACGTAAAGTTTGATGGTAAATGCACATTGCTTTAATAAATTCATATTCTTTCACTAAGGCACTATATTTACTTAATACTATGTATTTTGAGACCTGACCTGACCATCAAGTTCTTTTGGGGCCCTTTACCATGAAGGGTATTGAAGATCCTTGAAAGAAGTTTTTGGGACTCACGCGTCACAACGCTCATTATCCCAAAGGACCTTTGGTTTCCCGAGTGTACCCTTTGCTTACCAGTTCGCAAGTTACAGTATTTAACGACTGCAGTCTGTGGTGTGTTCTTTCGAACAACTTCCTTATTTGTTGAACAATATCCAAATGCAGCCCAATTTCAGTTATTTTGAGCTAGATTAAGGTACCATCCCAGCATTTGTCTGGTGTGGCCGAAAGAAACCAGGAAAACTGTCAGGATAACCAGCACTGGGAATCGAACCTGGGTCCTCCCAATTATAGAGCAAGCACTTCATCTACGGTTTGCTAAACTTCGTTTTCTTTGAGCAATTTTAGTAGCTTTTGACTTTGGCCCGTTCCTATTTATATATGTGCAAAACCTTCAAGATTCACGAATATCCCAGTCGGAATTCGAATCCGCAACCTCTTGCACGCTAGCCGATTATCGAGGTCAACTTGAGAAACTTTAATATTGACGAAATCGCCCAGTGGACGGCTGGTTTTGTTTCTTACCGTGTTACCAACAAGTCCCGAATTCGGTCTCCGGTAGGGAATAGGTACAAGTGCTCCAGAACTCACTTTAAAAATATTAAGGCAAGTCAATATTAGTTCATATTACCCCGATGGTTGAGAAAGTTGCTTCAAACTTGTTGGAAGCTTACCATGCCAAGAAAGACCTCACTTCAAGCTTGCTTTAAGCTTGTCGGGGTAAGTTTAAAGGTTGAATCAAGCTTGAATCACACTTACTAATTGACATTGACAAAATTGTCATATATTGGTCTGTCATGACACTAGCGGCCATACGTATTAACACAACTGTCAAGTCAACTTAGTACAAACCTGAATCAAGCTTTTTACATCAATCGTAACTACATAAGCGAAAATAAGGTGAAATCAAGCTTGTCGTAATCAAGCTATGTGGATACCCAGGGATGTTCGGTTTACAAGCCTACTTCATAGAGTGAAACACAATTCGACCGACAAACTATGTTAATATATTCATCAGATAGAAAAGAGTAAAAGAAAAGGAGTAAATATGGCGACCGAACGGGTCTATGATTTAAACTTAGGGCCGCCTCAATGACAACGTACTGAAGTGCACATTGTAGAGAAATACTGTAAACAAAGGTTGTATCGATGATTTGCACATTGATGTATGTATCAGAAGTAAAGGGGAAGAAAGTAGCTAAAAGCCAAGTGGGATATGAATGATGGAAAGACAAGTATTTGTCCAGATGCAACCATCTGCAGCGAAAGTTGGGTGGCATAGATATTCAGCTTGTCGCTCCTATGTTGTACGTTTATTATTTTTTCTTTCGTGATTTGTTCCTCTGAATAATGATTAGGAGTGGGGGGGGGATGTGAAGATGCGTTTTCCTTCCTTCTTTCCTCTTCTTTTTCTTCATCCTTCCTCTAATATATTCCGCCTTCTTCACCTCTGATGACCTCTGGAAATGTTGCAAAACCTGCAGACGCCTTGTTGCAGTTGCGAAAAAAAAAACTAGGACATTTTCTGGGCTAAATGGGTAAAGGATTTCATATGTATTTTTTTCTATTCCTACTTTCGGATATTGGCGAATGTACTGTCTTCTACAGACAGTATTGGTCGTTTTTTCTCTCTCTTTGACTGAGCGTGCTGTGAAATATTAGAGGAACAGTCGTTGCCTGCTCACATTCGGTGAATGTTCCAATGGCTACTTGATTAAAACTTCTTCTTCTTGCATTTCCTTAACCACGGAAATAAGAAATGAACGGTGTATAGTCTGCTGTCATAATACGATTCTACAAGCTATAAATATCAATTTTTTTCAGCCGAGGAAAAATTGGGAAATCAAATAGTAATAAAGACATTTGATCAAATTCATAGACGAACTAGTTTGAATTAACTATAATTCTGTGTTAATGTGTTTATGATGACATCTTCTTTAGTTTTAGTAATGTTGAATTAACATTTAAGATTAAATATATTTACATTTTTTTATTAGAATTTATAGTATTGAGATCTGGCTGCTATGCAGACCATAAAACACAAATTTCAGGGACAAGCTTGTAAAAATATAGTCAAAATTTTCAGATTTTCGATACATGGTCAAAAGCATAAATAAATTTGTATAAATGTCGCGCTTGCGCATTGCACAAGGTATATACTTCATCCACAACTGTCTTCTCCTTACTCTAATGTAATTTAAGAATTACAATATTTATGGTAGGTGAATACTTACTTGATGTCGCGAAAATCTTGCCAGGAAAAAATAATAGAAAATATGAAGGTAAATTGAATGAAATATGGAAAAAGTTATATTTGATTATTTAGTTAACATCTGACAAAATGTCATTAGGAGAGCCATCTTTGAACAAGTGACTATATCTGTGCATACCAGTAACTTCACCAGATGCCCCCCGTGGGGTGTCAACAGCCAAATTTTTAAGAACATCCCCGAACTTCAAAATTTCTACGGGTCAAAAAAATCGATGGAAACCGTGCAAAAAAACTCCACTCGACTTTACACCCGCAAAGTGAAAATCCTGGCGGAATCCCTTTTTTATTCTAATATACTATAATTTGCAACGTAAATAAAATCTTTGAACTAAATCATCTTCATAAAATGAACTAAACAGAAATAAACACAATAATTAAGGAAACTTACGTAACGAATATTTTTTTAAAAATCTTGTTCTATTTGAATTTACTTTATGGCCTTTAGGCATCTAAGGCTGAGGAATTGTATAACGGAATCATCACAGAAACGTTTTCGATAAACACAAAATAATTTATGCTACTGATAAACATAAAAAAATGAATTAAATTTAAAACGTTTTCATTTTACGAAGTCAATTAAAAAGAAAAATATTTCAACAGATGAAAAATTTAAACATTCCAATGCACTAATTATTACCATTGTCTCTTAACAGAATGTAATACAATTAAAATAAACTATCCACACATAATGCAAAACACAAAGTATTTAGAACATTAGGATTAGGAAATCAACGTTTATACTTAATTTCAAAAGAGTGAGTAATATTATCTGCTTTCTTTTCGTCACTCCCACTGGCATCCAATGTGCTTCATGTATAATACTTTTTTTTTTCTCGCGACTCTTATCGTAAAAGTGTACTTTTATTCTACAATTATACTCAGAAAAATTCTCACAAATAAAAAGGTAAAAGAAAAGAAAAAAGCAGTTGAGAAAATCACAGACACAAGAGAAAAGCATAGTATCATAAATTCCGCCTTTTTTTGAATTATGAAATCTGGACTATGTTGGAAGCCATCTTGATAAGCGTGGCGGGGAATTGAGTACACGGCTACCTACAAGAGCGTGTCGAGGTGGAAACGGAATGATTATATATATATATATATATAAAGATTGTATATATATCAAAGGAGATCTACGTGACGCGAAAACAATGGGAGACTGACATGCTGATTGGGAAATCACCTCTTTTGTGATTCCTGAGAGTTTTAACTGTGATTTACACGACATGGTGGAATCTGTGTTGAAGAAAACTCATTTGCACTGTTGCCAAGTTTATGAAATTTTCGTACAAACTATCATTAATGTCTTCTTCGAATTGTCTTGGACTTGTCAGTTATATTTACCTCAATTTCAATGCTGTAACATGTTAACTTTTTTGTTTTGAATAGTTGTCCAAATGCAAATTGGCTGCTCGCAGAGATAGCGGGAGTATGAAGTAAATACTCTTTTTTGCAATCAAGCGTGATGATGATGCTGATATGAGTGTTGTGCCCGGAGGCAGGCTTATGATCCTACTCTAGTAGCACATCGATATCGACCGATATCATTGATTTACTATTTCGATCGATGTTGTTATCTGCTATTCATCAATATCGAATGGCAAACATTTTTGCCATTTTTCGCGATATGGGAAATCAATGATGAACGGTATTCATTCCTATCAGAGACAAATTTCCTGTTTATAAAACGGAATTACGTCTATTTTTACAGTAGGTTTAGAAAAAAAATGTGATCTTAATTACATCCTATCTTTTATTACCCACTACGCGTCCTCTTGAGATAAGTTGAAAATTTTCGCACTTCTCTGCAACTGGATTCGAACCTGAAACCTTCTGAATTGTAGTCCGTCGATTAATTCACTATGCTACGGAGCCACCTGTCGAGTGGATTACCGGTATGTACTTCATCAATTCAGACATGAAATGTGGAGGCATAGACGGTATTTTCATTGGACTTGAAACAGGGAGTATGTATAAGTTTGATACGTAGCACTGGTTATTTTTCCATTACACAGAATTTTTCGAACACGCTCTTCCGAATGATAGCGGCCAATGTCGGTTGATATCACGCGATGACATCTGCAGACAGCGATATTTCTTGTAACTTCATATTTTAATCTGTTTTGCATGTTTTCTGGTTGATATACAACACGTTTATAAGTATCAGGAACAGAACTGAACATCGAAATATCATACCACGTCAATGTTGACCGATATTGATCCAGAATGATTAACCAAAATCGATATCTGCACTATTGGCCCCGAGTATTACCCCGATTTCCTCGTGCTGCTAGGGTAAGGTCACTGGGCAAGGTGAACCAATATAAGTTTGCTGTTGGCTCCCATCGAATGAAGACGTCCTAAGGACATCTACAGTATGGAGTGGGATTCACACTACTTGTCTCCACCGGATATCGAACCCAAGACTTCTCGATTACAAGGCAGCATGATTACCACTCTCCCACTGAAGACACCAAATTAAACACGTAAATACAGCTTTCCACAACAAAGTAAATCGCCTTAAAGATGTAAATTAATCTTTAGCAGAAATATACCCAGAAAATGATTTTTGGGGGGTCCAAGGTCTGTCTGGTGTGAAATTTACGTAAAATGCATATAATTTTGCCCAAAATGATGCTAATTTCACAAAAAAAAAAAAATGAATTGGGTGGGTGGGTGGGTGTCCGGACCGCTAGATGGCAATGCCATCGCTTCTTAAAATATCGACGATCTTAGTTAGTCCTATGAAAGAGTTAAGGTTTTCTTTACTTCCTTTTCTAAAAAAAAATGTAATGGTCATTAACTAATTGTAAAATTAACACAAGTGGCAATTTCAACCTATTTAATTCTTATGTAATTAGGGTAATTTGTAATCGTGTCGATTACAGGATGCTGGGAAGATATTTATTTTGAAAGAAGTTTTCGTAGCATTTAAATTATATATTATTTTAGTGAATTTTTCGAAGGTAGTTTTCCTTGTCATATAGGAAAAAAATGTAAATTGTATTGTTTGATTTTGCTTCAGAAAAGCATTCGATCCCACCGGCCCACCATCATGACTGAGGTTTTTTCAGTCTTTATCCTCAGTCACACCAGGCAAATGCCGGGATGACACTTTCTACATAGGCCCTGGCTGACACCTTTCCCCTCCCCTTATTCTGGCCTGAGCGTAAAGGCCATAAATATAATCTACTTTCGGGGAACCCCCTATGAAGGGCTGCAACCCTGCTACTATGATGTGAAAAATTGGTTGTATATGTCCCAGGAGCTGAATCCTGAGACAAGCAAACATACTTTTATAGCGTAAAATAACAGGAGTTAGCAGCACTGACTAAATGCATTTCGTACAGTAACATACTCCTAGTAACAAGCACATGGTATCTCCCATAGAAATGCAGACTTTGGTAGAGACGTCTATGGTCATGTGATCAGCAAATTTAATAGTGGATTATATACCATAATAACAGATTAAATAACATAGTTTTATAATAGCATAAAATTTAGAATTGACCCGATGACATCATGACAATATACATATAGTAAAACTGATCTGAAATGTTTACGTAGAAATTTAACCAAATAAAAAGAATCTGCCAATTTTGGACTGAAAATCAGTGCTGCTAAACTGAAATCTTAAATTCTCTGTCGCTGTATTTATTGAGTTCCTATTTTGAGTTACAGACGGACAAGAAAAATCTCTCACAAAAAAAATCCACCACTAAATTTAAGTGACAATTGAAGTTTACATTATATAATTTTGAAATTGTAATATTTTTATTTATTTCCAAGAACATTTTGTATGTGACCAGTTTCGACTAAAAGCTTACAAATAGAACAAGAAAAGAAACAATATACTTTCAAAATGGCATAAGGAAATTTTTTTAAAATCCGACAGCGGAATGACTTGGCAGAATTATGCTAATACACACGGCAAGCATAACGTACGGAACGTTTATTTTATATCTATATCAAAAATAGACTGGACATTATCATATTTTGCAACTTGTTGGCCGAAGGTAATCACTATAGAAATTTATGAAAAACAGCGCTCCCACCCATTACGGCACTCAAGTACACCATTGGCTGAACGACAACTTCCCACGAGCGCATCGAGCACGGAATACATGAGAACAAAACTGTGTAAAAATGTATGACCGCACCTAACCTTACCTAACCTCCACGAACCCATGGTCACTAATTTAAGCAAATATATTAAAAATGCTAAAAAGAAATTATTAATAATAGATATGAACATATACAAATATATTTTGAAAGAAAAAAAAAGATCTTGCTCCCGCCGGGATTCGAACTCGGCTTTTTCTTCAGCAAGCCAACGCCTTAACCACTGAACTACGATACGAACTTGCAAACGGTGGTTTGGCCGTTGTATTTACAGTGTACGTGTTACGTAACAAGCCAGAGAGATCACATGTGCAAGATGGCGGCCTCCATTTATTCCGAAGCAGACAATCTCTTCAACTTCCCGCGGTGGATTGCTCGTAGGGAAAAAGTAAAATGGGCTCCCCAATCCCCGGATTTAAATCCATGAGGCTATCTAAAAGGGAAAGTATGCACCGTGAAGATCAAGAATAGAAACC
The DNA here is from genome assembly GCA_022664845.1 of Lepisma saccharinum. Taxonomy (NCBI): domain Eukaryota; kingdom Metazoa; phylum Arthropoda; class Insecta; order Zygentoma; family Lepismatidae; genus Lepisma; species Lepisma saccharinum. Next base: position 7,833 of record JAGDQP010054561.1, read on the forward strand.
GAATTACTGCCGTGTGCCGTGCTATAACGCCTTAATGACCAGCATTCTGCGGAACATGGTTGATTGTCTACAGTTGTGTTTTTCCTTTGGAGATAATCAGATTGAAAACGTATTGTAAATATATTGTTATCAATATGGCGCGGGGCTTTTGGCCCACCCTGTAGAATTCAGAAGAGTACATATCGGCGATGTTGATGAACTTGATTGTACCTCTGCATCAGGCTTGTGACCTGCTTTATTTTCTGTTCCAGAGTTTCGGAGAATGTCAAGGGAAGATACAATTATTATGAAGTACATGGTATATAATTAGGCGTACAATAGCGCTAATATTTAATTGAAATTGGAATTTCAAGGTGGTACGGACCCCACAGGTACTCCAAAACATATCCCTAGTCTGCATTATTTACTGTTTTTGATTTCGTTTTTGTTTGTAATTGATGACTGCTCCGAGACCTAGTAGTGTAATAAAGTAGGCTAGATGCACAGAAAGAAAGACTTTCGTTTGTAAATACCCTTCACTTTCACCAATTTGCTTAAGAAAACAAAAAGACAATTTGTTTGCAAATTGAAATGTGTTTTCCTTCTGTTAATTACAATAGAGTTAGCTACCCTGCTCCTATATTTCCTTTCTGTCCCCCTCTTCTTCTTCTTTTTTTTTTAAAAAAAAGAAAGATTTTTCTCCTTACTAATGCTTTAATGAAAGAAACGGGAAAATAAGTTCTGACGATTAGATGGACAAACCAGAAGGAGATTTAAAGGTCACCTGGTTCTTTTCGTGTTTAGTTTTTAAGTTCTCTGTTTAGGAGAATGGGTGGCACTCTATGTACGCATTATATCTACACTGTTTGGAACACTGTCTCTCTCTTTCTTTTTTTCTCAGTGACAATCTCTAAAAGAAACACGACTTTCCCTTCAAATACAATACAACAGGTGATGCATTTTCATGGAGAGAAATAGATAAGATATCTTTTAAAACTAACATACGCAAAAAAAAAAAAAAAGTAACAGCGGTCGTTTTACAAATGGAATTGAACTAGACTATTATCTTGCAGTAAAAGACATTTTACTTTCTTGTATTTACTTTCAAAGTTTGAAACGAGTGCAAAGGCGATAAGTAGGTTCAATACCACACCCAAAATAGTATTGATGATACGAACAGTACAGAGAATTGTTAGGTTCTTTAATGATAGTGAAGGTGTCTTATACCTTCTGTTTATCTTTATGGACAACAGATGGGGCTAAAAGATTGTTATTACACAAATCCTCAAGGGCAGGAGGCGAAAAGGACTGCAGCCCAGAGGTAAATTAATAAGCTATGTAAATAATAAATAAGCTAATTAATACAGGCGATAGGAAACAGGGGTCCATAACAAAGTCCTTAAAGGTCTTTAAATAGCTTAATGCAGCACTAACACTCTTTCTTTCAGAAAATATAGCCTTTCAAAACTTTGATGATCCGAAAATTACTCTGTCTTTCCAAACTATTTGAAAATTTGCTTAAATTCGAATAATCATGAACTTTATTGGTGTTCTGCCGAAAGGACCAGGTCCTTCAAGACATTGTTAAAGCATCTTCATTAATCCAGCTCTTACGCTTTTCTTTTTACGATTTATCTTCAGTACCACTGTCAAGGATTTGAATTGTGTTCTTCCTTGTCTTCTCTTTCCTTCAATCAAACATTCAATTGCATTCTTTAGTACGAGCTGCACAGGCAATGTCTTAACCACTTTTATTATTGTCTCTAATATTGTTAGTTTGTCTTTTCCAGTACTTCCTTATTATGCATGTTCTGTATTCAGTTGATCGTTTCTATTCTTTTCCATATTCTCATTTCGAAAGCTTCCATTTTTCTTCAGTCTTTCGTACAGTGCACGTATCGGCTTCACATAAAACAACGTTCCATACAAAACATTTAATCAATCTCTTCTTCAAATCTTTGTTCACTGAGCCCAGAGGAGACGGCTTATAATACTTGTCAGATACTTTTCTGCTAATTCATTTCTGAAATATAATTAGAGCATAGAGTATAATTATTATGTAACAAGCTAGTGCATAAACTATAAATTGTGTAGATCGGCAAGAGCGCTTAGCACAATGAGCTGAAGTGCATTAAATCGTTTTTTCTCTTCCTTTTTTTCTGAAATTATTAGCCTCTTTGATATCCGCCATTTTGATTTGTGACAGGCTTGGATGTAAGAAGAACACTGCGGATCTTTGGCAGATTTGGGTCTTAGAAAACTTAATCACATACATTTAATGAGACAAAAGACTCCTTGAGTCTTTCAAACTGCTACCAAAGAATATTTTTTAATGATTTTGAAAGTCGTTAAACTGAACGAATTATCCATAGTCATCGCGGTTTCTCATGTGTTTGTATGATAAATTGGTGATTTTTTTGTTTATTTGGGCCAATTTAGTAACTAATGACTTCGGCCGTTCTTGTGTCCATTAGCTGTTAAGTTTCTAAAATCTACATCCATGCCTCAGCCGGAATTCGAACCCGGAACCTTCGAGTCGCTGGCTTAGCGCCCCAACCTACCTGACTATACCAGGTCGGCATGTATTCGTACGAAAAGAAATTATCATTCCTGAAAAGCTTAGTAATTGCGTTCGCTAGCTTGTAATCAAATGGTTTCCGGTTTAATCCCTGTATAGACTTTGAAAAACATTATACTTATACACAGTAAAATCTTTTTGTTAAAACTATGAAGAAAAAAGTTCTTCTCTGTGTACAGAGAAACATTTTTGTTTTAGTAATGAGATATCAGCATTTTCTCATTTAATTGAAAATGAGAATCTTATTTCCAAACAGGCATGTTCTCATTTTCAATTAAATGAGAATATTGATATCTCATTTCTAAAAAAAAATGTTTCTCGGTACAGAGACAAGAACTTTTTTCTTCATAGTTTTAACAAAACGTTTTTTTTACTGTGTAGGACAAATTGAACGTATGGCTAACAAAATTAAACAGCGACAATATGGTTGACTAATTTATATTGCCATAAACGTCATAAACGAACTGCTTCTAAAGATGGGACCTACAGTGTTTTGGTCAAGTACACTCTGTTCGATTTGACTCCAACAGTACTTGAACTCGTGACCACAAGTACAGATAGCGAAACATGTAACTTCTCGGTCAACAGGGGATCAGTTATTATATGAATAGAATTTGGTATTGGCTCAAAATCCACAAGTTTGCCGGAAAAGTTTGTCGGTTCCACAGAAGAGATGCTGATAGCATACGTGTATTGGGTAACAGAACTATATTTACTGCATGCTGACTGAAAAATTCTAGCGTGTAAAGTTTACCGCTGTTTCAAGATATGTAGTTAATATAATATGCAGTTTTATACCCATTTGACTGACAAATTGAATCATCATAAGTTCCATACTAGAAAATTCCCATGTATTAAATAACACATTACCAGGAATAAATACATTTCAAGTCATACAGAAATAGCTAACACATAAAAAGAAATTCATTTTGTCAACACAAAATAATGTTTCGTACTTCATAGCTGACAATTGTACTCTAGCGGTTTCATGTAGGTTTGGGCTCCGTTTTGATAACAGGCCTTGGAGCACCGGAAGATCTAACTGCTCTTATAACATGGAAATACCACGACTGTGTTTAACTGCTGTAACAATCATGGTGAGAAAGCCTTGTTTGTGATCACAGACTGGAAACTAGGAAGCTTGGCAAAATGCGAGATAATGGCTCTTTTTTAATAATTAAGGAAATCCAAAAAACCTTCTCCGCAGGATCTTACTGTTTTAAAATTAGCAAATTGATTTACATACGTAAGTAGGTGGATGGGTATTCTTTTTCTCTTTTAACTTACGTTTGAAGGGCGAAAGTAGCAGAGCATTGCATGGGTGTTACTGGGTACTTCGGCAGCGTGCCATGAAGGATTGTCTCTCGCAGGATACCGTAATTTATTTTTAATAAATAGGTCCTGCGCACAAGATTTTTACAGCTTAGAAATCGTAAATAAATTCTATCACTTATGCGCTTTGGAAGAAAGAAGCATTAACTTCAATCTCAATGGGATTCTTTTGCTTCAAAATTCAAAGTTTCATTAAAACTTACAATTTACTGAGAAATTATATATCTTATTTTTATTTATTTATTTCATACATACGGATTCTGCCAGGATTTGCAGTTTGGGGAGGTGTGTAAATTAAGAGGGATTAAGTAGAGTTTTGACGATTTTTTTTTATCAATTTTTAATCATAAAATTTCAAAGTTTAAAGTGCGTGCTCAAGATTTTCAAAGGGGTGACACCTCTCTTTATGTGGGGGTCTGGCAGAATCCCTATTCATGCATTACTCTCTTCTAGAACTCTCAACATTTATGTGTGCCAAAACGCTTGAGGAGTTCCCGAAACAAAATCCCACTCGCGATTGAAAATCATTTTAAAATGAATTTATATGCTCTGAGTGTAATTATACATCGAACTACATACAACAATTTTTTTGCTAATCCTCCTTCTTTTTTCTATAAAAAACATTTCTTTTGTGGAAATCACATTCCATTTTCTTTTCCTTTGGAATTATATTTTGTCCAGTTCCTGAAGATTCAGGATTTAAGGACTTAGCTATCTATTTCACTTTCTATTCTTTCAACAAAGAATATAAACTTCTATTTTTTTTCAAATAACACTTTGTCAGTTTGCTGGATATTTTGGTATTCCTTAGTAATGATAAAAAATACATATGAAGCACATAACGCAGTGTTGCAAACTGAGGATATTAGAACTATACCCGGTTGAGCGTAGATAATGTTCATTTAAAATATTTAACCTCGTATATTACTGATAGTTTGCAACACTGCATTTCGTGCTTCACATAATATGTTTATCATCGGTAGGAGATTCTAAATATTCAATAAATCTACGTAGCGTCATTTAAAAATGTAGTTTTTATTAGGTTCGCAACACTGACTACCTCATGGCAACATAATTATTTTAATTCATACTTTGCGCCCTATCAATATAAATTAACTACCTCAATTTTGCTTTAAATTAACTGCCAGTGATTTCTCCGTAAAATCAACGGAATTATTTTACAATATTGTTCAATGTTAATATTGCGGTCTCTAGATGGGGACTGGGGTAAGCAAGCAGATTTGAGTTTTCCGTCCTTAACTGAAGATTTTCTCAGGATTTTCCTCGTTTCACGAGGCAAATGTTGGGATGAAATCTCAACAACTCAACTAAGGCCCTGCTGCTTTTTTTCTCGTCTCTATTTCCGGAAATATGCTTAACAAGGGACGCCATTCCTTCGAAATTAGACCGGCTTGGGCTATACCTTCTGTTCAGTCCTAATTTGTTTTTAAAAAAGGAAGATAATGAATAATCTTTTGAGCTCTGAATTACCATGTTGAATTTCACAAATGTTTAGTGCGTGTTAATAGCTAATATCTGTGGATTACATTGATTCATTCTCCGTATTTGTGACACTCTCTGACAAAGTTCGTTGACGTCAA
>JAGDQP010054562.1:0-13322 GCA_022664845.1 Lepisma saccharinum
TTCCGTTTCGCGCTACTTCCTGTCGCTCTAATTCCGTTTCGCGCTTGTTCCTGTCGCTCTAATTCCGTTTCGCGCTTCTTCCTGTCGCTGTAGTTCCGTTTCGCGCTTGTTCCTGTCGCTCTAATTCCGTTTCGCGCTTATTCCGTTCGCTCTACTTCCTTTCGCGCTTGTTCCGTTCGCGTTACTTCCGTTTCGCGCTTGTTCCTTTCGCGCTTATTCCGTTTCGCGCTTATTCCGGCGACCCGGAGACGCTGGCCTAACGCCTCAGCTACCTCGGTCGGCAAAAGGTGTTGCTTTTTTACCTTTAATAGCAATCGAAAGATGGTTGTACTTCAATAAATTAGAGGCATGATTAATCGATTGAGGAAATGCAGATGTGGGTGAAATAACTTACCTTCGTGTTTATCTTCATCGTGTTATTGATCTGTTCTTACTTAACGCTATGCACAAAGAAGACATGAAACCAATGGATTCAGTGGAAAAATTTACAGGTCTTCATTAATTTTTAAGAAAATTTTACATCATACTTTATTTACTTTCATCAAAATTCTATCAATCACCGAAATTCTCTAAGCACACAATGCCGCAAACGAAAGTAGTCCTTGGCTCTAAATTGGCTGTTCAGAGAACGTGAAAAGCCCTTTCAGTCAAAATTTGAATAATCTTTCTCCACAAATAATACCGAAGTTAGTCTGGCAGCCAACCCATAAGATTTCGACTTAACCTTGCATTTGGGGGTGACCAAGTTTTTTTTAGGTTTTCTTATGGATTTTTGTATGCAGAACCAAAAATGCCGGGTACAACACTGGCGCCCTTAAGCATTTTTTACGAGAGAGGAATTTCTATAGGGTGTTCGGAAAGTCACTTCTTTTTATTATTAGTATATTTGTTATTTCTACAAAGAAAAAAATGTTCATGATTTTATTCTTCAGTTTTGGTGTTCTGAGTAGGAAAATAGCAACTGCAATTCGCACAGCATTTACGTCTTTAATTTAATTACGAACTTGTACAGGGTGTTCCAAAATTCACACTTATATTTGAATCTTCCTTGAAATATTTTTCATGCATAGTAGGAATTGCAGGAACATTGCGATGGTAAAAATAATGGTTTAAAGCCACATTTATGTTGCAAATACATTGTTCATAGTCATTTATTTAGAAGACGCTAAAAATTACAGAAAATTGAAAACAAAAGAACAACAAATATGATGATACAAGATACAATAACATAATGTGTCCTATATTATCATGTTAATTTGCATTATTATTCCTCATCGCTGTCTTTATTCTCTTCAGCGTTGCCATATACAAACTTAATTAATTGTAGCATATATCACCAAAGCATTTACATACTGTAACATGGTACACAGTAGTTTTCCAACACAGATATATCTTCTAGTCAAGCAAAATTTTCTGACGAGCAGGAGCATTTGATGATTTGAATCACATCGTCAGAAGCTGGTTCAACACCTGGAAGGAATAACTTAACATAACTTGTCTTAACAATTTGGTTGCTTCGTCATGTGTCGGTCAAGATTAGGTGGTGATTGTGTTCTGTCTGCATTCAGACAAATCTGCACTGGTGGTTATGCCCGCTTTACATTCTGAACATAGGCTTCCGTTGTGGGTGGAAGGGAACAAAGTAGTGGAGCGGCGGTGTGAGCAGGATTCTTTTCGTCCAAACGTTAATCTGAACGTCTGTCATATATATATAGGCTTCACGTTTTTTACACAATAGAGAATATACCAAATTTCGTTTCTCTAGCTCAGACGGTGTGGAAAATGAATTTTTGTGGTTCTCCATTTTGGATTCAAGATGGCGACTTATTCAACAATTTGTAATATTTTTATAACTTACTAGTGATAATGTAAATTTCATGCCAAATTGATGCCAAATTTCATTTCAGTAGCCCAGCGGTTTAGGCTGTGTATTCTATACAACCATGAGTTTGGCGGCCATTTTGGATCCAAGACGACGACTTTTTCAAAGTGTCGGATATTTCCTTTACCTGCTCTTCATCACACTTTCGTGCCAAATTTGGTGCTTCTAGCTCCAGTAGTTTAGCCTAAAATTTTGATAAGTCAATCAGTCAGTTAGTGACCATGGGGCTATATACGCGTAATAAGTTAATGGACGGGCAGACAAATTTTTAATATAGTTTTTTAGGTTTGGATATTATTGTTTCGGACATTTTTTACTTTTGGCATTATTGTTTTGAACATTTTTTTACTTTGGGCATTATTGCTTTGGACATTTTTTGCTTTGAACATTTTGCTTTGGACATTATGATCTGGAACGAGTTACAAAATCTTTTGGAATGGACAATTATGAGGACTGATTTTCATGAAAGCTTGCGATTTGGGCGAATACCCAAGTGAAACACTTACCTTACAATAAAACATGCGCTTCAATTGGCTACTCACAAGCTTTCATGAAAATCAGCCCTGACATTACAAACTCATTCGAAACGTTGAATAAGTGGGCAGCTAATTGAATGCTAAACACCATCTCCCGTGATATTTATCTCCCAAGGATATACAGTCAAGTTAGGGAGAAAAATAATGCTTGTCTTTACTGTCATAAAGGACAGGTTAGGATATTTTTGAAGTCTTTAGCTACCTTTCGATCAGACAGGGATAGAGTATGCGAGTGTAGTGGCCGGTGTCTTAGTCAAGGTACCATCCTGACGTTCGTGTGGTCAAACTGAAAGAAACGCTGGAAAACCTCAGTAGGATAGTCGGCAGCAGGATTCGAACGCATGGTATCTACCCATTACGGACCGGAAAAGACAGGTTAGGAAAATATACTTTAGTTTTCCTCATTTAGAAAAATCTAGCGTAAATTACTCGTTCATGCATATAGAGAGCTTCAACACAAAGTACCTGTTGACAAATAGTAGGAATCATATAGATAACTGCCACGCTCTATATATAGCATTGACTATTGTCTGACCAGATTGACTTGATAAGTGGAAACAACGTGAACTAAAACCATCGCCTCATTGCTGTCACACACACCCTCGACACACCCACGCTTTCAGCCAATGAGCTTCTCTCGGTGACTGACGGAGGGAAAACTGAATCTGTCGCAGCATTGCCACGTTTGTCAGAACGGAGTTGTAGATAACTGGAGCGATCATGGCGGGAAAAAAGAAGCCAGTGATTCGCAGTGAGGGAAGATCCATGAAGTTATAAAATTTTGTGATGATGAGAATAAATCAGGACACTGGAAATATCCCATAGAAAAGGCTACGGAAAAGCAGCTGCTGCCACCGGTAAATCTATTGCAACAATTTTCAGAATAAGGAGCGAGACTCGTAATGCAGAGGGAGGTGAATTATCCACACCGGGTAAGGAAACGCGAGGAAGGCGACAGAAAATATCTCTGGACGACATAGACAAATGTATTATACGAAGAAAAGTTCACGAGTTTTACGCTGTAGAAAAAGTGATACCTACGTTGAAAAAGTTGCTTCTTGTGCTGTGTAAAGAAATAGGGTTTAGTGGAGGACGTGAAATTCTTAGACAATTGTTACACAACATCGGGTTTCGTTTCGCAAAGTGTAAAAATAGCAGAACGAAATGACATTATGGCGAAAAGAGCGTATTATTTGAGGAAGATACGGAGATACAGACAAGAAAAAAAGATATATTGTATGGCTAGACGAAACTTTTGTACACCTAAATTATACAGTGGGCAAATGTTGGCAAGGGGAGGGAGTTGATGGTGTGTATTAAAGTGAAAGTGTCGGTCAAAGATGGATAATAGTGCACGCAGGAGGTGAAAATGTTTTTGTTCCCAGTGCTTTGCTCATATTTAAAGCGAAATCAAAAACGGAGGATTACCGAAATGAGATGAACGGGGAAAATTTTTTCAAGTCGTTGCGTGAACGATTAATACCAGGTTTACCAAGCAATAGTGTAGTTTGCCTCGACAATGCTCCCTATCACAGTATGACTGTGAACAAACCACCGACTTCTTCTTCTCGAAAAGCTGAGATATAAGATTGGTTGAGTGCCAACAATATTCATTTCGATAAAGAGATTACCAAAAGCGAGCTGCTCTGTTTAGTTAAAAGATACCGCAGTGAGCCGGAATATGTTGTAGACAATATCGTCTGCCTTCTCCCCTCTGACGGGTTAAGGCATACTTAAGGTACTGGGATAAGATGTAGCTAATAATAATAAAGGGTAGATTTCAGAAGTTTGCTTTCATTTAGAAAGATGTTGTACAAGTAAAACTAGCGCCATGTTACTCATCGGACTGTATGAAAGGATTTGGATAGTTGTGCGACTCAACAGCCAGCTCCGAAGAATACCGTAGAAGAGTGTAGGTACTATCACTGTGGCTCTTCTACTCTCTTGTTACTGAAAGTCCTCTTCTATATATTGAATCCTATTTTCCCCTTCTACGTAGCTGAAAAGCCTAAATGACTGTATGGGTCAGCATTTTTCCAGGGGAGTTGTTGGCCCATACACTCTGAGGCTTCTGTTTTCCATTCATACAGCCCGGAAAGGTTTCTGCGCTATTAACATAAATATTAACTGACACTACATTATTTCTGTACATAACAAGTTACGTATGTTTGGTTTGTACCAACTTATTCATGAGTAAGCAATGTCTTACAAGCATTTGTTGCCTGTTGCAATTTTATAATGTTCGTTTCCTCAATTATAGTTCTGCTGTTCTTTCATGCGTCCCTCTGTGATCTCGAGACATAGTCCTGGGATTGATAGGTATCCCTTACAATATTTTAAAAGAACATGGGCATCCAGAACTTAGAGATAAGTATTTATTTCCTACATTGTAATTTTTGATGATCTAAAAGTAGATAAGAAAAGTAAGAATACACTCCCGCACTGCATGCTTATCGCCGTTGAATTTGAAATATCTGCTCAATGTATTTTAACAAATTTTTCAGGAGGGCAATAAAATGTGTTTATCTGCTATTTTTACTTATTTCGATATTATAATTGCCATGAGTCAGCCCAATGGGCATATCTGTTAGCAAGTATAGTCAATTAAATTTCATCAGAAAAAATGCTGAAAGCCTTATTCTCCACAAAGCAGCAATTACCGAACCAAGCACATAGCAGATTTCTTTTTTTTTTCAATTTAAAGCGTAGGATGAAATAATTTACACATAGCTGTGATTTCAAAGAAGGGGAGTGTGTTCCTCTTTCGAATGACACCAAAAACTCTATTTCGGACTTTTGAGCACATAGCAAGTAGGCCCTATTCCAAATTCAGCGACGGTATTTTAATAAAGAAGTAGGTGCTTCCGATCCTGGGCAAGCGCACTTTTTTTTGCATGGGCGGAAATATGGCAACAACGTTCTCGAGCGGACTCGGAGTACAAAACTCCTTTCAGCGACAGAAGCGTGCAGAGGAAACCGACCAACTACCACGTCAGTCTGGTTTGGCAATAAAAATAATAATCGGTGTGTAAAAAGGCAAAAATAGGAATAAATAATATAAGCACTAGTGTTTATTTTACTATTTCTAATGTAAATGAACTTTACCTGCAGTCAGTTATGTACGATGGGTCACCCGAGCCATAGATGAGGCGCTCTCCCTACATGGTCCTTAATGATTTTTTAGCTAAATGATTTTTCGTCCCGCGTTTTAAATAGCCATTTCTAATTTTTCCTTGTAAAGTGAGCCCCTGTGAATGTTTCGCCCCTAGGACCGGGCGTAGTGGTAAATCCGGCCCTGGCGACGAGATCAACCGGAAAATGAAGGAAACTGCATAATGAAGAACTTAACGGACTGTACGACTCGCCCGATGTTGTAAGAATAATGAAATCGCGACGACTAATATGGGTAGGCCATGTTCAGCAATATTCATGTGCATTACTTTAAATTTATAATTCCTTTTAATCTAACTTCATTTTACGAAAGGATGCAGGCTCCGAGCCCCCTATTAAATCCACTACTCTACTTGTAAATACACGTTGGAGGGCCCGAAGGCCAAAATCCCACCAGCCACCCCTGCTTATTCCAATTTGAGAATGATGACCCAAAAAGGGACTAAACCATTGCAGTCGTAACCTAGTTCAAAATAGAGCCTGAGGGCTGCTAGGCTGCTTTAAACTCTGTATTTCAAAAGTCAGAGATTTTTTATAATTAACGTGTTACCTGTATGCAAGAAATAATCGCATGAATTAGTAAGTGATATAAATAAATAAATAAATACTGTAATAATAATAATAAGGCATTCGTATTCTCCACCTATAACTGATCCATGTAATATTTCGTCACTAATAATAACAATAATTTATGGCAATAATATATGGTGAAGATTATGACATAACAATAAATGATTATGATGATCATGATTATGTATGAGTTGATTCTGAATATGAATACAAAGATATGTTAACGATTATAATTTAGAAAGAAGAAGAGTTATTACCAATTTATTGAAGTATGTTTATGAATGATTGCAAGTGATTATATGTAATGGCAATTATGTACAATGATTAATTATTTATGATTATGAATGAAGTTAAAATCAACAATTATAATCTAGTGCATCCAGAATCGCACTAGAATTTTGTATGATAAGATTAAATACTTATCTAATTTTGCAGTCCAACCCTTACATCTAATGGATATTATCATAATAATAGATCTATTGTATCTTCAAAAATGTACTCTATACAGTATATTCCAAACTTTATCTGTTTTAAATGAAATTGATTAAAAATATATTATATGATTAATAATAGATATGAGTAATGAAATTATTAATGACTTAAATCGAATGAGTTCCAATAAATATAAAACCATAAAACTGATATGTCAACTGAACTTTCTCTGTTTATATTGCTAATTACAGTAGAAAAATGGTAACCAATTTATAAAACTTTACAAAATTACAAAAACATTATCATACGATGATCTGTCAACTTCATTGTTCTATAATATCTATAATTATTCATCTTAAAGGATAATCTCAATAATGTTAAAACTCATATTTAAGAGTATTTGGTTATTAATTCAAAATTTTCAATTGTCGAATTAATGGTAGAATTTTTATCTAATAAAAATATTAGAACTACCATCTAAGGAAGGTGTTTCTATGTATACCCATTATTAAGCCCCATAAACTTATTACTAGTAAGAATTAAAAGCTCTACACTTTTATAACTTCAATACTAAATTAGTTAAATTAACGCTGAACTCCTATTATAATAGACTCAATAATCTACAATAGCAATCTCTTGTGCTACCATTCTCCTAATTGTAAAATTCTTAACCTGTTGTATTCTATACTAAATTATAAGTTGTTACAATAATAATAATATTGCTTAAATAATCATTACCCCTATAGATTTAATGAGCTGGCATACTAATTGTTAAAGTACATAATTAAGCGAAAGTGTGTCCTAATAAAATAAGATGAGTGATCCAAGGCAGAAAATTGATCAAGGAAAGGAATCAGCCTGCTGACTGCTTCCACCCATTTAGAGATTGGCCACCACCGAAGTCAGTTGTTAAAATTAGTATTAATATTGTCCAAATATTATTTTTAATCTCTCTAATCTATTATATTTATTGATATCTTTGAAAAAAAAACTAACCAGATATATTTTAGAAATTATATTACAAATATTCTGTAAATATAGACTCTTTGGAACTCATTTCTTAGAACTTCATTTAACAAGATTCCTCTAATCTCAACTCTTTTGGATTCCAGATAGTCATGTAAAGGATAGAATGGGACTGCGTGTTCTGAGGTATCAATTTCACCACAATTACATGATTGGGTGTCCCTCAGTCTTAATTGCTAAAGGTTTGTTCCATACGTCCCGTGGCCTGTTAGCAATTGAATCAAGTCGTATTCTGATTGGAAGTCTTTTAAGTTTATTCTTCAATGACATTTGGAAAGAATGAAAGGCACGTCTACCTTAATCACTGCACTCCCACTGTGTTTACCATTTATTATAAATGAAATTGTCAAGCTTCTGATTATCAATTATATCTGTTCCTAGAATTTATGTTATTCTCCTTGTCATATTATTTTTTTAACAAATATCTTACTGTGATTTTAACAATTTCAAGGTGTAAAGGGGTACACCCAATATTATAAGCAGTACATCAACAGACACTGTGTGGAAAACGCCGGTCAGTCTAATCAATAATTTCTTTGTATACTGTCTATTGTTTTAACAAATGTTTTATTTTAAAAAGGCCTATGGACAGCATATGAAACAATAGGAACTAAAATTACAGCGTAGTAAAGCCTTATCACTTTTTTTGGAAGTCTATATCTATATAGTAATTGCAATTGTGACTATCTTATTTATAAACTTTTCACTTTTCTGTTTCTGATGGAAGAAATGCCAAAATTCAACGTTCGCGAAACAAAATGTTGTCCAAATCAACCAATCTGTGGCTATTGCTCTAGACCTCACCCAACCAGATCTCGCACCAACTAACACAATCCACTCAAATGCAGCGAACCTCATCCAACTTTCTCCTATAAATGTAGAAACCGTTCAAATGCTAATTCTGAAACACCCAATTTCACAATTCCACTCCGACTCTCAGAACAAACATCACATACTCCCACAACCTCAGTCCATCCAGAAATCAACACTGAACTGCTCACCTTCTTCACCTTAACATTACTAAATATCTACCCGTTCGACAGAGAAACCATCCTTTCCAACGTTCAACGAGCTGCTTCAGATATTTTGAAGTTCAATTACATGCCACTTGTTTCGGACCGTATGTCTACTTATCCATTTCCTCACCTTACCATTCACTCCTCCCTAACACAGATTCTTTGGTACTCTCATCATCATGAATATAATTATCTCACTTCTCATCTCCGTCTACTACACAGTATCCATCAGTGTTATACGTAGGACTCATCTTGTCTTTTATTATGCTTAGAGTCTCCCCTAAGCAAGAAGATTATCAATAATCACCTATAGGGAGTAGTAACAAAAAGAAAATGATGTGGCTTAAGGCGCTGGGTCGCCATTTATGAGGTCGTGGGTTCAAATCCCGCCTGGGGCGTGGATGTTTGTGCATTTTTAAAACATTGCAATCGTATCTGCGAGTTGAACCGAAGTCCATACTTACTAATATGGCCCATACAAAATAAACTTTTCAAAAGTTTTTTTTTTCTGTTTCATGATATCACAGCACAACTTCTGCTTCGGTAACTCGTTTTTTTTTTCTCACCAGTAGCAGATCTAAAGAGACTCTTCCCTTCACCAATAATGGGCAGCATTATTTCAACAATATACCTAAAAGCTTCAAATTTTGGGGATACCAGAGTCATATTCCATCATAAAACTCAGCAATAAGCAGGGAAATGTTATAAATTTGTACTTCAAAAATTCATTACGTTGAAAAATATCGCAAATGACTCAGCTCTATTCTTCAGACCTACACTCCTCACGAAATTCCTAGATTCGCTCCTGAATGAGACCTGAAATAATAGAACTTCGTGAATTTTTGAATAATTTGCCGTCAATTTCAGTTCTCTATCTTACATGCTATAAATGTTATACATGTTTGCAATCAGAGAGACTTTGTAGACAATCTGTATTTTCTTTTACAAATAATTTATTTAATATTCAGAACGTTTACGATTGCTACTGAATTTGAAAAGAAAATTATAGAAGTATGTGATATTCTCTTATATTTTTATAATATTTCTAATTACTTTAAATATAACCTTGTTAGGTTAGGTTGGAATATCAAAATAACTATAACAAATAGATTCAAATATTCATATTTCTTTACGGTTAGTTTTATTATGTTTTGTAGCATCTAAACTGGATTCTAACAACAATTGACATGGAATTTCTGCTTCAGGATATCCCTTTAACTATTGATGACAACCTGCCATTCAAATACTTATTACTCCAATATTCTACCATCAAATACGATTATTACGTTCTCCATAAATCCCAAATCTTTATTATAATCACAGAATTACAGTTTCGTAAAATAAAACCAATCTCGCACAATATCAGTGTTTTAAATATAACTCTATGTCGGGCATATTATTCTTATACCATACATTACAGTATTTCGAACATTTAAAGCAAAACAAAACAATAACTATTGTTTCAAATTGTGCTATTTCTATCAAAATCTTTTGTCCCGAATGCATCGAATTATCAAAAGTGATTATGCGAATTAATTATTAGTTTTTATCTATTGACAGTATGCACATTAAATATTTCTATATAATATTCGTTTATTTTCATTTATTTTCGTGTTAGTGCGTGTATTGCGTTTAGTTTCCTGATATCAGAACGAAATCCACATTTACAAACAAGACTCACATTTACAATACATATTGGCTGCATTCAACAGGCTGATCACTCAGTGAGCTTTATGGGATCGGAAATCCCTCGGATGACAAGCAACGAATAGTTGAATATAGTAAAGCGCTCCGTACTTCTATTGGTATTGTCGATGTACTGTATGTTTACCAATAAATGTAACGTTTCTGCTTTAAAAGGTTTATTGAATTGTTTTAAAGTCATTTCGACACTCAAGGACATCATTTATCAACTTCTACACGCCCAAAAAAGAATTCTCTGTATATTTAACAGACACTTCTTCTGCTACTTCTTGGCTCCAACTTCCGGCTCAGAGTAGTGGCTCAAAATAATGGCGGCGGCTCACTGTGAACCTTTTCGGCTCAGTGGTATTCAATATCAAAGGACAAATTGCTGAGCGGCTCCGGAGTAGCTCACCACGCTGAATGCAGCAGTGGGATTGTTCACTGCCAAACTTTTCCGATGGTGACAGCATCAGCACTCGCACCTTTCGCTTTTCGCTTCTATTTTGTTCTTCCATAAGAATAGCATTGCAGGAACGAAGGTTTATTTTCAATTTTTCCTTTAAATATTATTATATTGTATTGACGTTGTTTAACTATCACGTTCGAATCGTGAAGAGAAACATTTCAAGAATCCTTTCCAGCCAAGAATGGCTTCTGAAGATTCAACTTGGACTCTAAAATCTCTTAAAGAAATCTTGAACAGACGTACTCTGGTTGTAATGTGACTTTGATCAAATGTTGAGTCGAGATTACGAGGCTAATGGTGGCTACCCAAAAGCAACGTTAATTGTGACTATGCAAGGTCGTTTTTTCTCCGTACACAAATTGTGTATTACAAGTACTGTTCTCTATTCCCCCTTTTTAGTACATAGAAAAAGGGTTATACAAAGCGACATACGATCATTAGTTACCTAGCACTCTAGCAGTAGAGGCTATGATAATGCGATATTATCCGGTAATTCATATTTGAATTTTAACACCTTTAAATGAGCAGGGGCAATAGCGAACAATTTATCTCCCAGGATTTTATTTAGGGGGACGCAAGTAGAGTTTGAAAAATTTATATCAATTTTAAACCGTAAACATTTTTTAATTGGGGGTGTGCTTGAGAATTTGTGGGGTGACACCCTCCTTTTTGAAGGGGGATAAAGCAGAATCCTGATAGCGCAGTTTCTATTTCGATGTTTCGTACTTATCCCCCTTCACCCCTTGTGTTGTACAAAAGTTTATATTATAAACACCACATTATAAAACACTATTAAATGAGGAAATTTGTACTTACGAGTCCATTTTTACAGTACAAACTTATAATTTTCTCTGCGTAACAGACCCATTAGCGATTTCGTTCATCTGTTAGTGCTTTACGCAAATATATTTGGACACACCCTTATACATTATGTGCAGAGTCAATATATACTTATACTTTATTTTTATATGGGCCAGTCTAGTAACTTTGGACTTCGGCCCGTCACGATTCGCTCTTTAGCCATTAAAATCCACACCCATGCGTCTGTCGAGACTCGAACCCGGGACCTTCGAGTCCTTGGCCTACCGCCGTAGACAACACGGCTACCCGGCCGGCATGTGCAGAGTCAATACAAACATTACCGAGAATGTATATGTTATGTGCACCAGTGGTGTGTTTCAGTCCTGGCACACCTTGGCGGCGCCAGGTCACCTTTTGCAAGTTGTATGTATATTTATATCTAGAAGGAGCTTTTTTACAGAGCAGAACGTAGTACCGCCAGGGCACTTATTTTCTCTAGAAGTGCACCACTAATGTGCACTGATTCTGTCAACCCCCATGTGGGGAGGGGGTCACCTTCCAAATTCTCGAGTACACCCCAAACTTAAAATTTTTACGGTCAAAAATAGATAGCAACCGTGTAAAATTCCACTTACACCTTCCCTAGCTTGATTTTACACCCCTCCAAACTGAAAATCCTGGAGGAATCGACAATGTCAACATCAGAAACCGTTTGGTTTCAGGCCTCACGCCAGTATCTCCAAAGTTCTGGGATTGAACGCCGGCTGGGACATGAATGCTTGTGGATTTCAGATACCTAACAGCTAACGCAATCGAGACGGGCTGAAATCATTAGTTACTAAAATGGCTCAAAATGCATAATTTGCTAAAGATTTACAAATCCACCTTTCGCTTTGTTCGATTTTGTCCCTGCTCATAACTGTCAATTTCACTGCTCCCTCCTCTTCGGTGTCCATTGAGTTTACATTTTAGTTTAATAAATAGTTTGTAGAGAACAATAATACACACTTTGTGTGGTAATGAAAATAACATGATTTTGGTGCAAATATTGTCATTGGATTCGCTATTTCCTCAGAACATTTAACGTAATTATGCATTGCACAAGAGATATCACTGGTGAGGAAAACGATTATCTAGTCTTATATATTAACACTGTACAAACCATACATACAGGGATGCACATACATACTCGAGCTTTCGGGGATGACACCCCCCACATGCGGGTTGGCAGAATCACTGCACATAACATACACTCTCGGTAATGTTTGTATTGACTCTCTGCACATGTATAAAAGCATGTATAAGTATATTTGCGTAAAGCACGAACCGAAGAACAAAATCGCAAATGGGTCTTTAAGTTATGTGGAGGAATCTATGAATTTCTAATGTTAAAAATGGACTCGTAAGTAAATTTCCTCATTTAATAGTGTTTTATAATGACAGTGCACGGGATATATCAAAATTGAAACTTCGCTATCAGGATTTTGCTATATCATTCTTCAAAAAGGAGGGTTTCACCCACAAATTCTTGAGCACACCTCCCTATTAAAAAATGTTTACGGTTTAAAATTGATAGAATTTTTTCCAACTGTACTTGTATTCCCTAAATAAAATCCTGGGAGATAACCTGTTCGTTATTGGCCCTGCTCATTTAAAGGTGTTTAAATTCATGTATGAATTACCGGATAATATCGCATTATCATAGCCCCTACTGCTAGAGTGCTAGGTAACCATTG
>JAGDQP010054563.1:1868-13321 GCA_022664845.1 Lepisma saccharinum
TTGTTATAGGCACTGTACATAATGCTATTTTTTGTGTGTACAAAAGGATGTTCAACCGCAGAGGTAGTAATAACTATTTTTTTTTCTAATTTTACGTAATACTGCTATTTGTGTGTGGTATGTGTGCGCTCTTTACCATGAAAATAAAAGATGTTCAACAGTGCTGGAAGCAATAACAGCTCTTTTCTTTACTTTATTCTTAACGATAACTGCCGGTATACTAAAGTGAAATGAACATAGTTGCACTGCCATTTTAACCAGATAATTTGGAACAGTGACAAGTGTTTTAAGTGAAAAATGCATTAATAAATGCAAATGCCGCTTTAATTTTAAATAATTGTTCTAAAATTATGAATATTCTGCAATATAAAATCTCTGAGTAGGAAAGTGTATATATTCACATTTAATCATCTTTTTCCGAAGAGGTCGGTTTTTAAAGTACAGAATTACTTCACTCAGAAAAATTCTGAATGTCAGAAACCTTGTATATTAGTTTCACTGTATACAATCATTCATGCTCCCTAATTGTTTCTAATTTTTGTTCCTATTTTTAAATTTGAAAAAATCAGAATGTCGCCCGTTTAAAGACGGTTTCAAGACTTTTCCATTGATTGTAAAACAATTTCCCTAGCACATGTAGTTCCAGAGATAAGTGGATTTTACATAATTTTGATCAAGGGGGAATCTGTCATACTGGCGGGAAAAATCGGGACTTTCTCGGGAATTTGAAAATCAGTTTTCAGTGGCCACCCTGCTCCATCACACTTGGTGCTTCGCAAAGATTACCTGATTTTTTGTGAAAAGTATTGAAGGATAACGCCAAAGTGTGGATAAGACCCGGCAGTCTAAACAGGTTTCTAACAGAGAGTTCAATTTACAAAACAAGACATTTGGTACTGGCTAAGAAGATAGACTCTCGGCTCTTTACTTTCTCAAGACATGTTCTATAGAAACATATTTAGCATTTTTACTAAAATAAAAATTAATTCGCAAAATTGAAATGTCTTTAGTATTTTGCGAAAGAAGTAGTACAGATTCTGTAATAGATATAAGTGCAAATGACACACTTTTAAAGTTATCCTGTTCACAAATAAGTTAGGTACTGTTTTGTTTCTGATGCATCTGATGAAAAAACAAATATGATTTACAAAGCGAGAGGAAAATGTAATGCTTAGAAATCATCTTATTATTTTTCTATGGATGCGTCTTAAATATGTGAGTAAAAAACAATTTCTAAAAGAATTTAAAGCAAACTAGAATTATGAGAAACAATTTATGTTGTTCTGTGATGTAAGGTTTAAGTGCACATTTTAAATAGCAATAAATTAAGAACTGGAAAAGTTTAAACGTTTCCTAAACTTTTATGCTACTTGTTGTATCATTCACGTAAAAGGGAAGTTCTTAAATTAAGATTAAGATTCATCTTTCTACTCCATACCAACACAATTTTTTCTGCTCATTTTAATTTTATCTCTCAGAGTTGCAACAGGGCGCACTAACTCAATAGTAGCTCTAAAGTTAATATTGAAATGCATAGTTTTAATAAACTATCTGATTTTCCACACGTTGGTGCAGAGTCAAAACGGATGTTCCATATATATACAAATTATAACATAAACTTGGGCTTAAACTTATCGGGACTGTTATCAATCAGTATAGCGAACTCGAAAAGCAAGGATTCGAAACCAATCCTTCCATTTTAGACTGTTTTATTTTTCACACCTACTCATACCGTTGGGGGTTGAACGTGGACTGAAACGGCATCGAAAGTGTCACTATTAAACTTAGCGATCCCCAAAACTATAGATTCGACACTAATATTGATAGTTTTATATTAATTTTACATGTCAACCCTTCCCACTCTGCCCCTTGAGGTTCTAGGTGTATTAGATGACGATGAGACTGAACTTGAATGGTATCAAAAGTGTTACTATTCAGTTCAGCGAACTCGAAAACTAGGAATTTGACACTAATATCCGCCGTTTTCTATTATTTTAAAAATTTCTCTCCATCTCGCCACCACCCTAGGGTTGTTAGGGGTTTGTTACCCTAACAGTATTTCTTCCCAGATGGTAAGTCATACGTATACCAAGTTTGGTTGAAATTGATGCAGGGGTTCCAGAGTTAAAGGGAGCGTACATACATACATCCTTTTATATATAAACTAGCTGATACCTCTCCCGTTAGTGCGGGGTGAAAAACCATGTCTCAGCGTACAGCATCGAAAGTGCCACTATTCATCTTAGCGACCCTGAAAACCATGGATTCTATACTAATATAGATAGTTTTCGATTGTTCTTATATGTCACCCTCTATCACCCGCATCCCATAGGCTGAGAGCTGCATTTGAACTTGAACGGCATCAAAAGTGTCACTATTCATCTCAAGGAAACCAAAAACTATGGGATAGATAATAATATCGGTCGTTTTGATTATTTGTTAAAATGTCTTCCCTTCCCATCCCCGCCCCAGGGGGTGGGGCTTATCTCTAACCTAAACGATATCGAAAACGTTGCTATTTACTTTAGCTATCCCGAAAACCATGGAGTCGATAGTAATATCGATCGTTTTCAACTATTCGTACATGAACTTGGACATAAACGGCATCAAAAATGTTACTATTCATTTCAGCGGACCCAAGAAACTATGGATTCGACACTA
The DNA here is from genome assembly GCA_022664845.1 of Lepisma saccharinum. Classification (NCBI taxonomy): domain Eukaryota; kingdom Metazoa; phylum Arthropoda; class Insecta; order Zygentoma; family Lepismatidae; genus Lepisma; species Lepisma saccharinum. The sequence goes on from JAGDQP010054563.1 coordinate 4,530, forward strand.
ATATTGGTCGTTTTTGATTATTTTTTTAAATTTCAGCCTTTCCCTCCCCCTTCCCTAGGGATGCTAGAGGTTTCTTACTCCAAAGTATTTCTTTCCTTGCTGTAAAAATACGTGTACCAAATTTGGTTGAAATTGATTCAGAAATTCCAGAGCTATGTTGGAACATACATACATAGATTGCAAAAATCCACTATTTTAAAATAATATTTAATTTAATCCTTATATTATACTGGATACAATTAGTGTGCTCAGTTAAATAGTCTGTGGTTTGCGTGTTTAGGTGTGTGTGTGTGTGTGTGTATGTATGTGAAAATGTGCTTTGTTTTAACATATTTTCCCCTGCCCCTATAAAAACGTGCTCGTATCATATATGTAGAGTTGGTTACGTGCTCTCATGTGAGGTTCTGGTCGAATGGAGATATAAGCTTGTAACCTGCCTGGGAATGTGCTTCAGCAGTGACGAAACATTCTATGAACTCACCGGTTCCTAATGTATATAGAACAGAAAATATGCAATGGTGCTCCTATGGTACGTCGTATGTGGCTGCAAAATGAACTTAAGGAACTGGTAAAATATTTAAGAAACTGTTTCATCTATTTGCACAGCAAGAGTATGTAGAGTAACAGTGGGTATTTACTTGCAAAAGAAAGATAAATTTCGTTGAAGAAATGGTGAGTTTGTTTCTTAATTGTCTGTTTGGTAATTAAGAACTGTCATTATTTCACATCACCTATGAAGTTAGAATCATTGGAGACAAGTATTTATAGATTCCTTATTAGGATCGAGAGAATGTTCAATACAAATTTGCCATATAAGTGGTATCTTTCAATATTTACGTTTCCTACGCGTAAATCGCAGAGCCAACCGAGACGCCAGTTTGAAAAATGATTTATTTTGGGTATCGAATAACAAGTTTAGTGCTCATATGGTAGGTGGCCTTGCAAAAATTATCATTTACTGAACGTAAAGTAATTTGCCTTTTCTTAGTTAAACTGTTAGGTTGCATAGAGTTAGATTTGACATTTAGCAGGTATTGAATTAGTACGCATACTATAGAATCTCCACACATAAGATGCTAAGAATTCGAAAATAGGTAACCATATCCTTTATTGAAACAGATAGCAATTTTATCCGACATTTTCTATCCGATTTATGTATTATGGACACGTGGCATATATATACAGTCATAGCAACAGATCAATAAACTCACGGCAACTATCTCAAGTGCACATTGAAACATACTTAAATATATCGTAATGTCCCTCTTGGAACGGTAAATAAGGTGCCTTACGGGTAAAGTTGAGAGATACACAGGATTTTGAAACTTTTGCCCACAACCTGGTTTAATTACAAAATCGTGTACAAGTTCTTTAGAGTTAATTAAAAAAGCGTCCGGTATAAAGGTATATTTACAAATATTAGAGTTTAGCTATAACATAACTAAGTAGTCTCTTTCATGCGATTGTTTTCGTCTCGGATGAGAGAGATTTCGGATAGGTGCTTGCACCAAGCAGGCAGTTATAATGGATGCCCAGTCTGAATGCGAGTCGAGGGCAGGAGTTTGCTCAGTCTCCAGGCGAGCCGAGAGTGCATGTGTGTTTAGGTGCTAGGTTTGGAAGGAGTGTGTTCCGACTCCAAGGAAGTCGAGAACAGATAAAAGGAATTACACCAAACCAAGCGTTCGGATGTGAAGGAGTTTGTTACAATCCACTCCACATTTATGAACACATAAATTACTAAAACACGAATAACACTTAGATTTAGGATAATCATTGTATTATTCCATCATTTGCACTGCTGGAGTTGTTGCACTTAGAGTTCGGGACAAATTGCACTTTTATTCCACTAGGATAAGCAGATTCTATCACACTCAAGGCGATATCATACATCCTCAAATCAGGGAGGGCATATTTGTCTGTTTTGAGTATTTGTTAATATTTGTATACAAGGTTACTGAAAGTTTGATGTGTTAATGTATAGTTCAAACTAGTGTCCACTTGTATTTTCGATGAGCACTCTTCTTCAGTGTCATTTTTGTAGAGGTTGATTTCACTATAACTGTGTAGGGTCTTGTCAAGTGGGTGGATTCGAGGACAATTCGAAACTCCTTCGAATTCGGTTTACGGACTATCAGCAGAGGTGAACAATATTGAGTGTCATTCGTCTCTTCAATGATGCCCGCTTTGAGGAGTTGTTGAATTTGCAAGTTTACTTGTGCCCCAAAATCAGGTGGTACTTGGAGAGATCTCTTATGAAATTTGCCCCCCTTATCCATTTTAATACAATGAGTATAACCACTAAAATATTCGAAGTCTGAACCAGAGTATGAGAGTATGCCACTGAACTTATAAAGTAATTTATACATTTTTGCTTTAAGTTGTTCTGGTAATTCAGGGTTAATGTTAAAAAGTAAATGGTCGAAAGTTTTTTAAGTGTTCTTCAATCTGTCCAATTTTTCCTGTTTCGAACGATATTTATAAATATTGTCAGGTTCCTTTTCTTTCTCTTAATTATTTTTGAAAGATGTTTCTATCAAATCTTTTTCAGTGTAGGCTACAGGTGAATTATAGTTAATTTTATTTTTCGTGCAGTCGGATTTCTGATTAAAATAATGGAATTGTCCTTTGGCATCTTTGTTCACAAGTCTATGAAACCGTGTGTGTCTCGTAACGTTTGAAGGAAACGTACGTGTAAAAAGCTGATGTCTGTTTTTCCATTTCATTGATTTTGACTGGAAGGCGGATATATTATTTTGCTGGTATTGTAAAACTTTTTGTTACAAAGAATTATGTCGATGTTTGCACTTTTATCATGCTGATGACTGCCTGTAATAAATTGTTCTTTTCACTTCCTGCCTGTGGCACTTCTGGTTTCTTTGGCTTTTGTAAAAATAAATCATTTTATTAACCAAATAAATTTTCGTTTGAAGTCTGGTAAACTGGTCTTGTCCAAATATCGGATTATAATATCCCGGTTTTATAATCCGAAGATGGTGAGAATAGGTCGTGTTTCCTATCTTGAATTTAATTAACCCCACAAATCCAATTTGATAAGTTTGTTCGCTATCTCTTTAATGTGTATTCCAAAGGAATAAGTTTAGTTTTCCTTAGCAATTTTTGTTTAATCCATAACACTGCTCGCTGTGTCTATTATTACTGGAATAGACTCTTCTTCAATTTTAGTATGTATCAAATTTTTATTTTCTTCTGTGTCATTGTTTATTGTTTCTCTCTTTTCTGTTGTAATCAGCTGACTAGAGTACATAAGAGCTATGCGTTCTTCTGCAGTAAGTACTTGTGGTTGTTGTTGAAACTTCTTCTGAGATGTGTCAGGTCTTTATGACTGCTGTTTGGCCTTCTTGCGATTTTCTTAGAGGTGGCAGGTACTTGGGTTTTCTATTTATTGTTTTTCTTAATAGCTGCAGGTCTTTGAGATCCTTGTTTTGTCTTCGCGCTCAAGCCTGACTGAACGTGGGCTCCGTATGCTAGTTTTCCGACTCTTGGTTGTTCTTCTTATCTCTGTGCCAGCAGTGATGTGCAGAACGTCCTCTTTTGGAGCATAGCGCACAGACAGAGAGAGTTTCACTGTTATTTCATTGTTTGTTTCCTTTCCGCCATCTTGCGTATTCATTTTCCCGTTGCCATTTTCCTTGTTGAAAATTTTGCCATTTTGTTTCCATTCTTAGATTATTGTTTCTGGCTTTAATTATATTTCATTTGACTATTGGCTATTTGGTCAATTGGCTATTGACTCTTTTAGTTAACTCTAAAGAATCTGTACACGATTTTGTAATAAAACCAGGTCGTGGACAAAGCACCAAAATCTCTCAACTCTACCTGTGAGGCACCTTATTTGCCGTTCCAAGAGGAACGTACGGTATAATATATATGTGAAATTTGTATAAGGTATACATACCAATCACTCCTTTCAAGGCACATACACACTTGAACAATGATCTGTGCAATAAATCTGATTTCCCCACGAAGTAATTTCTAACTTCCAATTATAGACAGTCAATTTCAATGCAAAAGAATGTATAAAACTTTTTGGTGTTAAATCTGTAGCATCAATAGAAATCACACTTGTGTCTGGCGTTCATATAATTAACACTATCAAAATTACACTTTAACAATTTTAATTTTGAATTTCGTTTCACCTGTCTTACACGGAATCTCCTGTTTTAAAATAGTCAGACAAGTCTATGAGAAGAGAAAATAGTTCTGTTCTTTTCAAAGTCACGATAGAAGTTCTTGTGCTTTTTTCCATGTATTTTGCTTACAGTAAAAATGCTTGATAACCTCTCAAAGAATAAATTCATTGAATTGTTATTAATGTTTTAAACGATCTGGTCAGCTTGAAAGAACGGGGCCTGCGTTTTCGGAAAAGTGTGCTCGGAACTTCCCTGTTCAATGAGTCCAATCGGAAATTGAAAGTACGTACAGAACGCGCTAACCTCTTTGTTTTAAACAGTTATTTAGTTAGTTAAACATTCATATATTCATTGCATTATAATTGCTCTTTTAATTTTACATTGATCACCTTTCTTCCAAGATATTACTTTATAACAATGAACGTACAGTTTTGTACATCTTACTTTTGGTATTGGAAAATATTTTAATAATTTCAACAGCATTTATGTTTTTTTTTTAGTAAAATCTGCATAATTGTGAAGCTAACCGAGTCATAAATCTCCTAATTGGAAGAAAAATTCTAATTTCTGCCTTTGACGAACATTTGGAATATTGAAAATTTCCTTCGTTTCTCACATCATTCTGCCCATTATTGTCGCAAGTGCATTCCATATCGGTGTTTTGTTTTTACACACAATAACATGATGCTTAATATTACCTAATACTTTACATTTTTCACATTAGTCAGGTTTTATAATCCATTTATTATACAATAATTCACTTGTCTGTAATATTTTAAAATATAATTACTGTACTTTTGATTGATATAACAATTTTGTTAAATATTGCCATACACTTTGGCAATCATTTTTAAAATTGTGTTTTTCATTTATTTTCAGTAAAGAATGTTATATAATTGCATCCCCATGTAATTTTCTAAAGACTCTCTATTTACTAATGCGTATGAAATATCTACAAAATATGTTCCTTAATGTTTTATCTTATTATTTCATGTTTATGTATTTAATGACATTGCAATGTCAATGTATTTTAATACTCTCATTTATTAAATGGACTGCGTATACTCATATGTTGGATTTAAAGTTTTATGTATGAAATAGTAAAGTGCTAATATGTATTTCTATTTTTTAATTTTCAGTGTACATCTTAAATATGATAAACTGAGTGTGTTTTCCAAATTTGACTTTTCCACATGATATAATCTCCATATTTATTCACTTAAGTCCTATTTGATTAGGCAGCGTTAGAAATTTAATAAATATGGACATTTGCTAAATCCATATCAATTCAAAAATCATATCTGCAATAAATTAATTTAAAACATTACTTATATGTGATTGGCTAAATTGCACACAAGCTTATTACTTTACTAATTAGCATTAAAATAACAATTTGTTTAATATTTCTGAAGTATGCAATTGCCAATGATTTTGCTCTACCGTTTGAAATAATTTTTGCATTCATTTTCTTGATTATATTAATTACTAATATTTTCGATTTTGTACGTTCACTGTTATTCCGGAAAGATTTTCAAACATTTTTATCTTCGATCTACTTTGTACTTGTTTTTCTCCGTTTACCAAGTATGTAGCATCATCATCTTTAAATATTTATTTTCGCATTTAGGACCTATTATTTTCGAGTACTAATTCATATAGTGCATCATAACAATTCAGGAAACAATTGACGGGAAAGCACAACCCTGCGCTACTTATTTATTAAGCTTAATATTAGTAAATATCTTGTCATCTATTGTTGATTTTAACGTTCACTTCCCATATACAGTATATTATAATCGTAGTATAAATTCTCCAGAAAACATTTTATTAATCAAACTGGAAACTGATTAACGTTTGATTCATTGACGTCCTAAACAAGCTAGTAAGCTACTAAGCAAGGGACCTACTTAGTTGGTCCCTGGATCGTTTAATGTTGTCAAGTGCACTAGATAGGTCATAGGTAACAAAGATAGTGAGGAGTCTTTCTTACTAGATTCATTCTGAATGAAATCTCTTTATTCACATTAAATTATATCATTCCATAAGTTGTGACGTCACTCGCATGATGCGAGATACGCACTGTTTTGTATAATACCTTCGGTCACTTACGTCACTCCCAGTCATTTATATAAACTCATTTTTCAAATTTCGTAACGTTTTATGTGATAATAATTTTCATGCTTAATGTTTTGCTATGCGTAAAAGTCTGGTATACGAAATTACTGATTCAAAAGTGTTGATCTAAATTTTATCCTGAACTAAATGACATATACCAAAGACATTCAATATTCCAAGAAATGATAATTTAAGGACAGTTAAATATAATAATTTCGATTTGTATATGTCTAGTTTTACTATAAAGTCTATGTTCGGAGAAACGAACATATACGCAAGTTGTCGAACAATATATATATAAGCGGCTGTAGCCTAATGTAGAATCACTTATTCTTGGGCTTCACCCTAAACAGTTACTAGGCTCTCAGGAGATTAGTAACTGTAATAATGAGGTTCTTGCAATTCGTTTTGTTTCTTTGCATGCTCTTTCCTTCCGTATACAAATCTTTTATATACACAGCAGCCCACTTAAGACAGTGGGCTTCTTCTACATACATATACACTGTTGTAAAGTTTTATGCGTACTTGGTTTGCTCAGCTCGTACTAACAAATCTTGCTTTTCAGCTAAAATCCAAATCCTACACTCAATCCTGAGAAATAGAAACTACCTCGTAAATATATATATATAGGTACATTCGGGAACGTTACATATTCATTGGCGCCCAGCTTACGGACACGACATCTAAGTGGATTTTCAACCTATTTGAGAAGTGGAAATTCCAGTTCCAGGATAATTTTTGGGATTCTATATGGTAAGACGGATGTCCAAAAGATGGAAAGAGACAATGAAAGTGACAAGAGTCCCGAACGAATACCTAGGACAGAGGCAACAAGCGAGATAGTACCTACCCGGAGGAGCAGCAGAACTAAAGAAAGTAGGAAAGAAGCAGAGACAACAGGTGGAGCAAGCAGCAGAAGGAACTGAAGCTGGTCGAGTCCAAAGACGGTAGCATTTCTTTGTTACAGCAGTTGCTACAAAAGCTTAATGATCTAAAGCTGGACCAGGATTAGAACCAAAAATTTAGTAACCTAAACAGGGCAAGGATAAAAAAATTCACTGGTTTAGACAAATCATTAGTGATCTGAAAGAGGAACAGGATCTAAAATTTATTGAGTTGGACCAAAAATCCAGTAAATTAGGCCAAAATCATAATGAATAGGACCGGAAATTGAGCGATTTGAAACAGGGCCAAGAACAGTGGTTTAATGAATTAGAAACAAGCATCAATAATTAAAGGACTTCCGAGAGGAATGTAACTCAGGCTTTAACGCATGAACATTTCGGAAACGTGAACTTGACGACAGACCAGTTAATCATAGGGAGCACATCGATAGCAGGTTCGAAGCAGTTGAAAATTATGTGGTCAAGAATATGAACGACATTTAGCGAATAGAGAAGATAATCAAAACAGATGTGGAGAAGAATACGAGAGATGCCCAACGAACTGAAAAGGAATAGACAGGTGTGAAGGAAGATATCCAACAAATAGAGAAGAACATCAAAGCAGACATTGAGAAGAATACAAAAGAGATGGAGAAAAGTAAAGTTAAAGTTAGCAGATTACGACCCGAACACAAACAAGACCTGAAACAATACTGTAGAAATGTGATGACAAGGGAAATGTCTAGGCAATCTGTTTAGCAGGAGATGATAATCGCTGGGAAACCTATCCTAAAATGTACAACAATCCTAACAATCGTTCAGAGGCAAGTATTGTGATGATTTTCAGTAGAATAGAGAAAACTGACTTCGTGCAAAAATTAATAATCTCCATGAAAGGAAGAGAAGTTAGTATCGAGGACTTTAATCATGTTGAAGGGCAACGTACACGAAGCTAGTCCAACCTAATACTTCGAGGGACTAACGCACTATTTAGGACCATACGTGCAGGGGAAGAATATTACAACTACATTTTAACGAGCAATGGCAAGGAATGCAGAAGGCTGGTTTTACCTTGTTAGGAATCAAATATACAATTATAGTGACTTCTGCCACAAATTTATAAAAAAAAGTTTGTTAGCAACTTAATAATTGAGGACAATAAAAGCAGTAAAATACAACGTGACGATTGGCCGCACGTGAAGAGCATTGAGCAGGAAATTGCCAAATTTATCACTAAGTTGACCGGCATTGACGAGGAGAAAACGGATTAGAGATTGTTTAGAGAAGCGTCGAGCATACTCCCTCATGATTTACAGAGGTCATTACCATGTACTCCTGAAGAGCTTTTGGAACTCCTGGGAAGACAAGATGCCATTCGAGAAAGTGGAAGCAATGGATCCAAGCAGGAAAACAATTTGAATCAGCTACCTAGTGAAAATAAAAAGAATAGAACTAATGAAGGATATAACAGAATAGAAAAGCAGAAAATGGAATCAGTATAACAGAAGCAGCAACCAGAAGCCTTAGGATCGGATAGCAAATCAAGGACCTACGGAAATCAGGACAGAAATAGAAGAAACTCCAACAGTGTGATGATCGATGTTTGTGTCTCACAAGAAGAGGTCGTCCCATTTAGAAGTAA
>JAGDQP010054564.1:1891-13321 GCA_022664845.1 Lepisma saccharinum
TTAAATCTATAGTGTAGTCGTTTAATTCAAATGTTGTTCAGTAAATATCGTTTGCTTCTAGTACCTTTTCTGTCTGACGATTTAGCCAAGTCGGTAAGACGCTCGACTTCTAACTGAACAACCCATGCTCAAATCTCACTGCAGCCGTAACTTTTTTTTCATAGTACCGAAATCAACATCGTGTGTTGTGTTGATTTTACACACAAAAGTGGTAGTCACGCTGGGACACCGCATTGTGTTGAATTAACACACCTATTTTTTGCACTGTACCCTGTGCAACTCAGTGTGGAAGGATTTAAGGCAATTTATATTCGACTGATACTGAACTATTTAGGAACAATCGGAACACTTTATTTTTTTATATCCGCTTACAGAGAGCGCATTCTTGTGGGATTATAAATATTGCAACTAGAGCATACAGAAATTATTAAGTGTGAGAAGACGGATGTAAAAGGATAAATCCTGATTTTACAAAATTAACCTAATTTGTGTTTGAAGAAATTGTCCAGATTTGTTTATCGAACAATGTCACAAGCTCAGATTGAAGACACGTAATGAATTCAATGCATTTCTAATTTCTTCCCTTTTTTTATTCGATTGAATTAGTATTTCCCTACGATTAACTGTTGTACAGATTCTTACAAAAGGAACACCTTTTAGTAGAAGCTATGAATAATGCCAAACAGGCTGTTATAAAGTGAAAAGAAGCAAATAAAATTGTCAGGAAGACAAAACAAATTGCAATACAATACAGTACGGAAGAATCTATGAAAATATGTGCAAACATTCAGAAAATGAGATCCAATTACAGTCTAAGACAAGCTTTTTCACACATGTATCCAGAATTTTCTCTTAAGATGTTCGGGGATTTGGAGGAGGATTTAAAGACGATTGTATATGAAATTAGATTTAAAAAAATACATAATACATAAAAATACAAATAGAGGATTCTGTTCTTAAGTTTTTATAAACAAGTGTTGATCATGGAGTTCCAGATCATTGAACTCTATCAAAGGGTGCTAAGGTAGACAAGCCTTGTGAGTGCACAGGTAATTTTAATTTCTTTTAGTCACTGGTACAGGCCCCAAGAATTAATTTATTTATCATATTAGGCATCTGGGGGCAATCCCGACGTTGCGTTGTGGGGTATTTCCGACACTTTCACCAATAATATATTTTATACTTTCTTCGGAAAAATCTGTGTGACGCTATTCGTATAAATTACAAGGATGTCTATCTCTATTTGCCATAGAAACCATTGTTCGTAACTGCTACTAGGATGAGTCTAGGACTAGGAAATAGGATAAGTCTTCCTACAGCTGCAAAAGCGCTTCACGGTCCCCGATACGCGTTGCGGGACAAAAGGAGAGAAACAAAAACAAGAATCTGGAGGAAGTTGGCTCCCATAAAAAAGGAACTGATCTTAGCAAATATTCTCTGGGATTTGGACTTACAAATAGATTTGAAACTTTTAGAATTAACCCAGTTTTAAAATATCTAAGAGTGAATATGCTTCTCCAGGTATTCATTGTGATACTCTGCATAAACACTCAACAATACAGCGTAATTTGAATGTATTCTGATCGATTTCTTCCATCCTTTGTTGACTTTCGTTCTTAGAGGTAACGAAGAAAGCTAGCGATGCGATAAAAAAAAATTACATTTTATTCTCTTTAGAATAATTTTATTTTAAGATAATCTGTCCGATGCCATTTCCACACGCAATGTCAATTCATGTAAGGTGGTTACTGAGTGCATAGGAATAATTGTCAAATATTTACGTGTATTTTCACTTGGAGTCGGAAGTGCCTCAATAGAGCGTTGGAATTCCCCGTGTAGTGTGGCAATCCAAACACTTCGCACTAGTTTCATATCAAACTCTCACTTTCCTGAGTATTCGGATGTGCAGAGTGAAACATATATTAAATGAAAGAACAGCCAACAGTCTTATGACGACGTACAAAAAGCTACTCTCAATTCTTAGGGTGTCGGGAATACCCCAAATGATCATACTCTACTGAAGAGAATAAATATCTTCGAAAAATGAAAACTATCAAATGTGACTGAACGAACTGGCAGTCAGAGCTAAAACTGGGCCACTTTCGCTGACCCGAACATAGGTGACCATGTCCGAAACATGACCCGATTGACCCGGTCTGGGAACTATATTGTACAGGACCTTTTCGGCGTCTTCTTTTTTTCTGCTCTAGGAGTAACACCTCCGATCCCGGTCAGCCCTGAAAGAAACACTATTCAAACGCAAGGAATTAATTACAAACTGCTTTGCCCTTAGGGTCACCGGGTTAGGTCGGGTCTCAAGCACAGACCCGGTGACTAACCCGGTCCCAAAATTGACCCGAATGACCAAGTGACTCGATTCAGCTCTGCTGGCAGTTCTAGAACAGAACTCTTTCATCAAAGCGCATAAGCCTTAGTAAATAAATATTGGTCGAGAAAATCTTCGTTCTTGACAAAATCGTAACTAAAATTACAGTATTTGAAATCTGGCTAAATTTATATTAGACTTATAACTGAACTAAGGAAACTACAAGGATGTGGTCTATTCATGTATTTAATATTGTCAGCATAATTGTACTTGGTCTAAAATTACAAAAAGAAGTCTGGAAATGTATATTTTTAAAAATGTTGTGTTGGTTTGCATAACTGCTAAGGATATGATCTAAATATCCCCTTCCTTGAGAAATTCCTATCTACGCTACTGATTGCACCTAATAGGGAAAATTGTTCATAAAATATGATGCAATGCAACATAGGTTCCATTTAGGGTTATTGTGTGCTAATTACTTTTCTAAACCTTTTTCAAAAGAAAAGGAATTAGTCATGAAATTGTACAGATTTGTTAAAAAGCATGGAATTGACACTTAAATATAAAGATATGCATAATATACTAAAGCAGACAAAATGAAACTGGCTGTAAAGAGGCTTAAGACAAACAAATTTTTATTGTCGTTTCTGTAATGTCTCTACATTAAAGAAGAGCCATTTTGCCGAACATCAACACTTTATTCTTAATAAAATTTTATAATGATCTGCGCACACTGTAAGCAATAAATTGGATGCTTCTCACATAGCAGATATAATGATAATGGTAGTTTATTTATTTATAGTACTAAGAACAGCATTGTAGAAAAATATACAGCCTCATATAGCACTGTGTCAGCGTATATAATATTACATTTATTTTTAAAATAACATTAAAAACGAATCATATACCCATTAGGGATACAGTTTTCGAGCATTTCCGAAAATCTTTTCTGAATCACATACGTTATATTTCTAAAACATAATTTTAAAACATTTTAGAAATATTCTGTTTTTGCTCTATGAATATGTTTAGAAATGCAGTTCATATAATTTGGTAAATATTTCCAGCAATGTTTGTTTTAAAAAAATGCATTTTTAATGAATATAGGAATTATTTTCAACTGTATGGGTGGTGATTCATGGATTCATAATGTTTATAAATAATAAATAAAAATGGTTCGGCCTACCTTGAGACATGTTGATCCACAATACGTAAGGACACCATGTATTATTGTACACAAAAAGTTGAACCCCCACATAGTCTTGGTATAAAAAAAGAAATCAGTTCTCACATTAAACACTGATAGATACGTTGTAATACCTTTCACGTAAACGTCTACTTGAAACTCATTTTGTACGTTTGTCCTTTAAGCCTTGTAAAGTTACTCTTATCAGCTACCTTCAAGGACTAATCGCTTGCTTTTTCTATTATTTCTTTTTCCTTCACGCCTTTGTCCTCAATTCGAGCCTCAGCCATTCCCATGAATATCAGCTAACAAGTTCCACCCCGTTCAAAGATATGGACAGGCAACAGCAGAAACGAAAAAGAAAAAAAGACGCACACAACAAGCAAGAAATAGCAAGGCAAAACGGTAATAATGTTCGTCATTTAACTTCCGGTATATTACTTTTGCTATACTGTTGTTTCCGTACGATAAAAGGAATAATGCTGTCACTTTTATGGGAGGTATTTCCACACAAAGCAAAATGTCGTTCGATATGCTCTTAAAAGAGGCCGCAAAGAACTAGGCTTATGTTCGCAACGCGGCTGCTTTGCTAATCTAAAATGTAATTTGTAGCATGTATCGTTATAATTTATACTTCATTAGAATTAACAACAGCACGGAAGAAAAAAATAATAAGCTTGTTTAATACTCATCACAGTACCAGTATCAATCCGCATAACAGAGGCAAATTAGTCTGTGATAAATTCAAAGTATTTTTTAACTATAGTAGTCATTAAATGCATTAAAAATGACAAAATCAGCTTCTTCTCATATTCCTATCTAAAAGTAGTAGAATAATTATTAAAATAATAATAATAAAGACTTTTTAAAGACATACTTTTCGTAAACAAGTCGTACTAAAAAGTAAAAAAAAAAAATCTGTTTATGCATGACTAAAAAGAAAAACATCGGGCGCACTTTCATATACAGTCATTTTATAAATTCTTCAATTAGCGCGCCCCATGCTTTTCTTTTCAGTCATGCATAAACAACATTATTTTATACTTTTTAGTACGAATTGTTTAAGAAAAGTGTGTCTTTAAAAAGTATTTTTATTATTATTTTCGTACCCAAATCCATTTTTTTGTGTGCTCTGCAACCAGTGACGCAACCACAGGGGGCAGGGGGCATTTCCCCCAACTCTGGTCAGACATCAATTTTGCGGGATGTCAGAAAACAGAAGTTAAAATTATGCTCCAGAAAGATATAAGACGAGTAAAACAATTCCCATGTAAATCAATGGAAAGTGCGTACCAAAATGGCGGGGGTGATATACAACGTTATGTTCTAAGCTAGAACCTGTGGTCCCTGGATGGAGGAGAAAATGGGATATCTGAGCCCTGAGGTCATTTGTCCTGGGCCAAAAGAGGCTTCCAGTGCAGTGGGTTGAGGGCAGAATTAGTTATGGTGGGTCGTGGGTCACATTCAATGATGCTTGAAGATTGAATTCAGGTAGGTCATGAGTTAAGAAAGTCCTAGCAGGTAGTGGGTCACGGAGGGTAGTGGGTCACGGAGGATATCTCTGGTATCAACCCTTTAGTGGGTCCGGGTTCGGCCTTTGGTCTTTCAACTTATCGAGTGAGCGGCGTTTAAGGGGGAAAGGGAACAATTTCCCTCCATATGTTTTTTCTTTGGAAATATGAAATCCTTGGGGTGTGTTAGTAGTTCATTGATGTCTATAACCTCTAACTGATCATTCGTCGCCACTGCCACTGCCTCCTAAAAAAAAAAAAAAAACTACTTTCTACTCTTATTCTGATACATCGTTATTTCTACGCTTAAATACTGTATATTCCTTTATAACAGAAGCAGCTTCAAATTTCTCCTTTTCTTAAAAACAATTCCAAGAGTCTTTGACGACTATTTATTTCTTTCCTCGCTCGCCGTAATAGCAATTTCTTTTAGTTCGCGGACACAGCATTGTTAAGCAAAAGCAATTCATAATGAAAACAGAATATAGAAAGAGGGCACTTTTTTTTAGCTAAATGCGAAAAAATATTTAAAAAGAAATTTTCGCCAAATAGTTACAGAACTGTTAACACAACTTTAGATTTACACCACTAGAGGATGGAATTGTTCCGTGCAGAAGTTAGCTAAGCAAGATGGAACAATAGCGCAGAGGTGGAGCCAGGGGGGATCACTCCCCCTCCAACAGAATGTGGATTTTTTTTTTGTATTTCAAAAGTTAAATAAAACTCATCCCAGAGTTTTAAAGTAAATAAAATAAATAAATATTAAATGAATAATTAAATAAAATATCTTTGTATTTTCAACCTTGTGCCCATACACACACACAAAGAAATGTTGAGCCTGGATTCGCTCCTGCAATAGCGAATAGATAGTGTGTTCTCGTTTATTTTTCCAGAAATCATATATTGTTTGAATTTGTTTGTTTGCGTGCGCTGTATATGAGAACATTTTGACGAATAATGAAGCAGCAACAAACTCTAGTCAAAGAGTTAGAACATAAGGTAAACGAAAAAAGGACGAAGATTCCAATCGAGTATGTGACTGAGAAATTGTCAAATAATAGTAACAAGTCAACTAGGTCTATGGATAAGAAATAGATCAATTCATATGTCTTGTAATATGTCCAGTGGCGTCGAGTGGATGCTGCACTGTAAAAAAATCGGTGGCAAACAGATTGCCACCGAATGTTGTAAATTTTTGCTACGAAATTTTTTACTTGTAGAACTTGGGAGATGGCTAGGGGGACAAATTTTTACCATTATAGATTTAGTATTAAGAGTATTACAGTGCGACGGTAAGAACTGGGAGGCAACTTCCCTCCACCCCCACCCCTTAATCATCGCTAGTGGTCAATATGTAATTAGATCGAGTATATTTTAGGACAGGTTAAATTCAATACTTAAACATGGCTTAAAGTTTTAGTTCTTAAAAAAAAAAAAAAAAAAACTGGCATGAAGATCCGAATGGCTGAAGTCAAACAGCTGGCCCACAGTGGTCCAGCACTCTTCGAAACCACGACAAAATTTTATTTTTTGAAGTTAAGAAGAAAATGTTATATTTTGGTCACATGTTGAAATTCGGTAACTATTCGAATCTAACGATGATAAGCTCATACATATTCGTTAGAGTAAAAAATATTTCCATTTACAATAACTTATTCGCATCTAACGTTAATGCTTAAGGCTGGAGATCACCCCCGCCATCTTGGTACGCACTTTCCATTGATTAACATGGGAATTGTTTTACGCGTATTATACTTTTCAGGAGTATAGTTTTAACTTCTGTTTTCGCCCAGTTTATCGTCATGTTCTCTTTTACTCATGCTACTTTATAGAAATGCAATATTTTATAAAGAAACAGTATAATTTCCCGTTAACATATTGTGATTTATATCGCAAACTATTAATAATACATTATACTTTTATATTTGAAGAAACTTCACAAACCAAAACTATACAAGAGTCAAAATAACCACCAAGACAAATTTTGTGAAAGCCGAACTTAAATATTCTACATCCGAGAGACATAAAATGAGTAAAACAATTCCCGTGTAAATCAATGGAAGGTGCGTACCAAGATGGCGGGGGTGATCCACAGCGTTAATTGGGTAAAGTTCATTTCGTGCTTACAAATTTTTTCATATATATATATACTCAGGATGACCGGCCAGTGGGATCAATTCCAGAATCTTTCCAAAGCGAAGCCAGTACTTTACTAACTGAGCCGCGGCCGCTAAGTTATTCGAGTTTAAAGGCGAGGGTGTAATAGTACAGTAGTTTTGCACGCCTCTACTTATACTAATTTTTCACTTCCGAACACTGTTTGAACATGGTTTTCTACATTATTTTCTAGGTCTCGGTGACAGTCTTCTTGAACTGATTGTGAGCTACAAACAGCACAGTAAATGAGGGGCATATTTGGAGTTCGGTGACGGCTTGCAGCGAGTGCACAACGAAGATCTGCGGAAGTGAATAGTGCGGGAGTGCGAACAGCCGTGTGATACACACATACGCTACACATTTACACATTATTTTACATTACACACATATACATTACTTCTTTCTTACATTTTCATTCTACACAATTTTCCTCTCCCTCACTCTTCCTTCCGAACTTTTGCCCCATATCCGTCCCAACTCTACTGGATTTGACGTTTTACCCTGGCTGGACCTTTTTAACACTTATTATCCGATCATGACATTTCAGTTATTATTTTGTTCGCTTATTCCGGGGAACACGCTAACTCTGGTTGCGAAAAGACTTTCTCACTACTTATCCACTTTATTACTAATTAACATAATTACACTTGTATTGACTGGAAATAAAGGTGCATTTACCGGTTCCAACCATCTCCTCGTGCCGAGGGGTCTTGAAGAAGAAGAAGAAGAAGAAAGAAGGAGCATATTTAGAGCGTTCGTGCGGTGCTGCTGGAACCCCAAAATTCAAACTACTATGTAAAGTTAGTAGCATATTTTTTGGGTGTGATTTTATATATAAATACAATTATTTAAATACATTCTGGACATAAAACGTAGAACTACTTTATCACTAACCTAAATGATAATCAGATCTACATTTTCCGTCCGAAAGAGAACAATAAACTAACGATATATTAGAGTTTTAATCTTAAGATCTTAAGTGGAACGTGTAATATATAAGTTAATTTCATAGAATCACTATTGACATTTGACTGAATAGCTCTTTGCTGTTTGTTTTTATTTTATGTCTTTCTGGTGGTAGTTGAATTTCATTATCTGGTAATGTATGCACAAGAACTGGACTCCTAACAAGGTCGGCAAACAGTTAGAATTTGATCACCGTGGCGGCAGTTTCGTTACGCTTAGGTTCTTACGTCTCGAGGTCTGGAAAGAAAATACCGCAATATATGTTCTTTTTAAATATTAGAGTAGGCCTTATACATTACACTCAATAGTTTCTATCAATACACAATAACTTATACTGGGTTTCTTGTTTTGCTATATTTAGACTAATTGTTTTCGAGACTTACTTTGAGAATCTATCTCAGGCTTTGTCAAGATACTGGCGATCTTAAAAATGATACCAAAGGCTCATTTTGTTAGCAGTGGACACTTAATGCATTACTTAATTTATTTTGGCATTCGTAATATGTGATCTGTGACTATAATAGTTAGCAACTTCGCTGTATATAGGGTTGCATAAAACTAGATCGCTGTTGGTTTGTTTGAGCTTGTTAGGATAGCTCGTCGCAATATGGCTTCATGTTAATGATAATCAGAATGGTAGCTTATAGGACTACAGACATGTGAATGAAAGACGGATGTTCTTGTTCGATAACCAATTAACATGGAAAATATATGGAAAATTATTGTTGTATTCTGTGATATACTACAATAGGAATTTTTTACTTTAACTTTAGGCACCTTTGGATGGATGACAAGAATTGGTGCAATGAATGTGTTCTATTTCGGAATTTAATGAATTGGTTCTTGGAGACTATCATATGATGTTCCTTGGTGGAAATGCGGGTCAATTTCTCATTCGAAATTGAGAATTGTGTCTTTGCAATTGTGTATCGAATCTAGACAGTCCATCAACACAACACGTTAGTGAAAGTACAGCGAATGAAGGTTAACTTAGATTGTGTGCTTTACAGAGTATTGATACTACAATTATCCGCAGGCCTAGAAATGCTTCAGAATGTATGCACAGTACCTCGTCATATTGAATGAATGTAATCTTACGAAACTACAGTGAGAAACGGCCACGACATTAAAAATAATAACTTCAACTGCAATCTTTATATTAATTTTCATTCTTTGAACCATCCAAGTGGATTAGAAATCGAAGTATCATCAATCGCATTAGGTGTTACCGAGTGGCCGTGCTCACCTGGTAGAGCGTTGGCTTAGCAATCAGAAGGTTCTGGGAACAATCCCAGCGGCCGCCTTTCCTGATTGAAGTTTATCAATGAGTTTTAGCAGTCACACCAGGCAAATGTCGGAAATACCCCAGGCCTAAAACTTAAATGCCTAAAGGCCATAAATAAAATTCAAATTCACATCAGGTATTTACTAATTTACACCATAATTACTCACTTAAATCTTGGTTTCAATATACTTATTTGTATTCTTAGTTACACTATTCACATTGATCCTATTAACTAATATTATTTATCGTTGTACGTAGACCTTTTACTAACAACCTATATATAAAATTTCTTTATAATTTGTTATTGTTTTGCACTTTTTAAAGTAATTTTCAGTTGTGATCACTGTCTAAGGAAGGCAAAATTTGTTCATTGAAATGTTATTATTTCCTAAACGAGATGTTGAATTTCTAAGTAAAGGACCTACAATTTTTGATAAAGTGGGTTCCGAACCACCCCGTCCAGTTGAACGCGTGACCAAAAGTAATATTGAACTTAAAAGTCTGTCTCTCACATGGCAGCAAAATCTCCACTATAACTCATAAGCATCTTTTTACTCTGGATGGTACCACAACTAATTTGATAGTAGGTAATCACATGGTCTGTGAGTTTGGTGGAAAGCCAAACTATGGACCGGGCCCGTTCCGGATACACGAGATTCCAGATGAACCAGATTTATTATTTTTCATGTCATAAGAGCCTGTAAATACAGAAATACGGTAATGAAATGGTTGTTTTACAAAAAATCAAATTAATATTAATAAATTGAGTGTAAATACGGTACAACACTGCACATTTACACTACGGAGAATGAATTAAACGCGCTGATTTGCAAACGATATACAGGCATTTTGAAACTGACGAAAAACTATAATTTAGTTCTTTTCAAAAATCGTTCCGGATAAACGAGTTCCTGGTAAATGACGTTCTAGAAACTTTTGCATGGAAAATAAATGTATTACTTTAGAATATGTTTCTCTGTGTTTGATGATAAATACTCACCTAGATATATGTCTCAAAGATACTGCTTCTATCTCTGAATACGTTTTACGCCAGTGTAAAATTTACTGTGCTAAGAGTTGTGAATGTTATTGATATCGGGAAAGGTAAAGTTTTTTAATACAGTATTTTTATGTTTAATTAATGAATATTTTAACCATATTATACTTGTAATTTTATCTTAATTAGTATTATCATTAAGATTATACATGGTCTAGGCTAGGGTATTATCCACAAGAGAAGACTCGAGGCGGTTGTTTTATTTCGTTCCGTTTCTATCTACTTATTTATCTCTGTTTCTGTCTGTCTGTCTATCTTTCTAAGTGTGTGTCATTCGCGGCGTTGTCCACGAAACTTGAGGTTATCTTATTCCGCATCATGAAAATGTTTTCTCGTCTCGTGTCTGGTCTCAAAAAGTGATTTCATCACGCATCACGCATAGTTTTCCAGAAGAAACGACACAAGAAACTATAGATCTCGTCTCGCGAACAGAGAAATGTCTTATCTCGTGGTCAACACTACTATTAACAATCTTAATACATATACTACGTAGGCTTTAGTTTATATGACACATGTCTTCTCATTAGTCTATTTAAGAGTCTGAATTTTATATTCATTAGCAACCAATTGCTCACGGAAACATCTTGTTGCTGTTTAACAGCTATTCTATCAGAGTATTTTGATTATTTTTTTTTCATTTTGTAAAACCATACGTACTGAACTTCTGTTTAGCTTATTCCTATCAAAGCAAATACTGGAAAGATTGGAACCCTATTGTGTATAAGTGTCATGCCAGGTTTCAGATAATTATATAGCCATAGAGCTCATAATAGATAGACTTAGCACGCTTCCCCATTTCTGCCTGCGCTAAAACTAATGGATTTTTGTTCAGAGCACGTGATTTTGAATCCATCCTCTAGGTAGCTCTGCCATATACGTCATATTCTACTATGATGTCTATGGCAGAGCTACGTAGCGGATGGATTCAAAATCGCGTGCTCT
>JAGDQP010054565.1:0-13321 GCA_022664845.1 Lepisma saccharinum
GCCCCCCCCCCCCCGGTCCCGGTCTAGAACCGCCTCTGCTCTTGACATGTAAAATAAATGGGTAAAGATTTCGAGTCTATAATAGTGGTTGATTTTGTTGCCGTTTCACGGTAAAATCATTGCAATGTCACCGTAACATCAGATTGTAACTGAGATAAAGGCGGACATTACGCCGACCCTGAAACATAACTGGAACATTCCAGAAAGAAACTGTTATGCTGATGTAATGTTACCAAACTTGCAGAGTTACCTACATCAAACGTTTCTGAAACTATCGTGTGTTGTCAGGGTAATCTGTAGTGTTACTGTCGTCATAGACAAAGGCATGAAATTTTGGTGGAAACTTGTCTAACGGTCTGGATTTGCGTTATTTTGTGCAGCTCGTGTATACACAGGGTGATTCAATAAGTCTGTGCATGGAGCATAACTCGAAACGTATTTTTATAGCAAAAATTATATAAATGGTTTCCCCATTGGATTTCCCAATATCATAACTGAATTCTGCATATGCACCTATGATCTAATTTTTGTTTCAAAGTTATGGCGCAATGCTTCACGAGTTATGGCCCTGTTACTCCATTATATCTGAATCATAAATAATATTCATTAAGTTTCTTCACTTACTGAATCATCTATCGTATACAGAATGTCCCTGAAATACTGGGCCAAACTTCGGGAGGTGATTATTTACATCAGAACAAGAAAATTTCGAAACGAGCGTAGTTTCGGAGATTTAGGTGCTCACAGCTAAGGTGGCATAGTCACAAATGACGTTATATCTTGATGCATAACTACGCAAGCAGTGTCGGCTTGGCGAATCAGAATCGAAATAGTACACGATTTATCTAGTTAAGCAACGTTTAAGATTGAGGGATGTTGTGCAATTCAACAGCATATGGACGTCGCAAATATCCCGGCAGAACATCCCCTGAATATCCATATGATATTGAATGCTATTAGGGACCAAATGTCAGTTATAATGACGACGACGTAATCTCATACTAAGCTACAAAGCAGACCGTGCAGTAGTAATAAAAGACGAAATATTTTCATTTTTAACAGTGCGCTAACCATAAAACATTTTGTAAGTTTGGCGGTTTATACAAATGCTTCGTTTCAGTGTTATAGGCCGCGGAAAGTGGGGGGGGGGGGAATGAACTGTATTGCTTCGAATCCCCTATTTCATTTGGGGAACCCTTGCGCAGTTATTGCACAATATTGGAATATGTATATTTGGAAAGAGTGGGTTTGAAATCTTTGAGGGTACTATACTGCCTCAGTTCTACTGTTAATGGTACTGAAAATGTATATCAAGCTCTAAAGTTCATTTTCCCACACTTTCGGCAACTTGTAGCGCCAATACGAAGCATTTGCGAACCCTCGATGGTCTATACTTTTCTTTTCTTTTCTTATTTTGATGTCAGGAGTCTCGTGACGTAGGTTTGTCGGTGTTATTTTGCAATACTCTGTAGATGAATTTAAAGTAATAAGAAACTGTGTTGTGTCTCAACATTATAATTTTCATACATGGTTTGGAAATGCAATTGTGAGTCATACTTTGCTAAAAAAGCATCTTCTAACTTAATGAGTACACGTACTTTCTTAATTTTACATTGTTTCCAATTCGAAATACTGCTTTTTGTTTCTTAAAATAAGATTTCAAGAGGAGATCGATCCCCTCTCGGACGCCATGATGCTAGTTCGATTTTCTCCAAAAAAAAATCTCTTTTCGATCCACATTTGCTAAGGTCATTCGATCAGATTCGAGGTATAGAACACGTTCTTTCATTTTGTGACAGTAGTTTCGAATCACCGTGTATTGGTAGTTTTAATACCAACGAGAAACAAATGTTATATGTCATTAATATAATTTCATGCTCTTTTTTTTTTCATTTGAAGCTGATCCAGACCCTTTCCTGAAAGACAACCAAAGTGAGAGTAATTCAAAGCCCAGCGTCCATGTGACTGGCAACACGGAGATCGAAGAGTGTGGAATAGCCAATGTGACAACTCCTGCATGGTCGCTGAGAATTATCGGCGGTCGCGAAGCCATCAGGGGCAGTTGGCCTTGGCAAGTGGCTGTACTTAACAGGTTCAAGGTAAGAAAGCATATTCTACAGTAAAGCACCGAGAAAAACACGTTGGGAGTAACCAGGATATACGTGACATATGATAAAGTTGTGCCGTTTCGAGAGTCGTGTATATAATAAAATCAATCAGTTAAGAGCTGGTCAAAGGAAAGTGGAAGTTGTTCAATTAATTTTCTAATCAGCTCAGAATAATTAATTTACTTTGACCAGATTTTAGTTTCACTTTATGACATTTAAAAAAATATTAACTATGCAAGTAGCTTTTATCCAATCAGAGAAGTTTCATTCAATAAATAAGCATCGTAATATACCCCCCCTCCCTCCCTCCTAAGAAAAAATAAATTGAGACAAATCTAGTGAGTATGATGGAAGAAATTGATACACTTCCTTAAATTCTTCTGTTGTGAACACTTCATGGACTTGATTCCTTGTAACATTGATGATCACGAGAAAAGTTTTGAAATTCCTGTTTTAGAAAATAAAACAGCTGACTAAGGATTTCAATTTTCCACGAACTGCAGGCCGGTCTTGTCGCGCGGAATCGTTTCGTACATTCCCCTGGTTACATTATACAATCAGAGATTATGTTTTGTGTTTTGATTGTATTGAGGCATATCATTTGACAGGTAAAATGCTGATGCAAGGGGCTGAATTGACTTATCTTGCCACGGGGCTCAAGAGCTGGAAAAAGGCCACAGACAAATTCAGAGCACGTGAGAAAAGCCAATTCTATTGTCGTTCCGTTCGTTAAGATATGAGCGCAGAAACCGAACAGCTGTTTCAGCTCTCCTTTCGGACCAAGTTCGTAAACAATAAGAACAAGCAAGACAGTCGCTGCTTGTAATACATTAATTGTACTCTTAGATATTTAGCTCGCAGCGGTCAAGCAATCCGTGGACATTTGCATAATGCGGATCATTTGATGTCACTCCTGGATATAAGAAAACTGGATGTGCCTGTTCTCAATTAATGGATTAATCGACGGGATAACTGGCTTAGTGCTGATTGCCAGAATGAAAATTTGAAGATTTTGGCACATACAATACAGAGAGACTTGGTAGCAGAAGTCAAAGAGTCTCCATTTTATGCAATCATAGCCGACTCCACGACTGGTATTTCGAAGACAGAACAGTTGTCTCTTTGTGTGCGCTGTGTTGACTCTGATTCATTAAACCCAAAAGAAATATTTATGGAAATGATCACCCCACATGACACAAAATCGGGAACACTAGCATTCGCGATCAAAGATAGATTCTAACAAGACGACCTGAATGCAGAAAATATCCGCGGCCAATGTTATGATGGTGCTGCTAACATGTCAGGACGAGGGAATGGTGTGTAGAAGATAATTTCGACTCAACATCCGAAACCTGTATACATTTATTGCAGTAATCATGCATTAGATCTTGCATTGCAGGAAGTGGCACGAATATGCTAATCTTTGTGTGACGTACTGGCCATAGTGAAAGACGTTTGTAACATCATCCTGGATTCTGCAAAACGAAAGACAACATACGTCGACATTGTTCCTGAACCCTGTGAAACTAACAATGAAAGCCATTGTAAACATTTGCTGCCTCTTTGCCTTCTCGCTGGTGTGTGAGAGGAAAATTTCTAATCAGATTTCAAGCTAACTACGAACGAATTCAAATCACGTTTAAAGAAATCATCAGTGATACAAGTGGTCTAAACGATTATCGAAAAGTAATACTAAAAGGATATTTGAAAAGAATGAACAAATTCGAAACGATGTTGTTGCTTTTTTCTGATAGTCAGTATAGGCCCTACCTGCTTTTGTACCTTGCGAACAACTGGCGAAAGTGCTTCAAAATTCTGAAGCTTCTGCTTCTGGAGATAAAAGAGCAGGACACTCTGGGAAACCTACGAACGGACAGTGCATTTAAAAACATCTATAAGGAAACAAAGGAAAATGCAGACAAACTACACTTAAAATTGTCCACTTCGTCAAGAACAAAGAGAACACCAATTAGGTTGAAGCAGACTGACAATCCTTCTAAAGCAACTACCCTAGAACCTGTATCAGATCTTCGAAAAAAGTACTTCGAAATCATTGATTATTTGTTGAACGAAGCGCAGTGCCGTTTCAATCAGCCAGGCATCAAACAACTGAAGCGTATGCGCGAACAAAAGTCTAAAAGTGACATTTTCTAATAAAAAAGAATCACGAGTACATTTTTATATATAACAGGAAAAATATGAGGCATAAAATATTTATACTTTGCACTAAGACATGTTAGACTGAAGTATGAATATTTTATGCCTCATATTTTTCCCGTTATATATAAAAATGTACTCGTGATTTTTTTTTATTAGAAAATGTCACTTAGACGTTTGTTCGCGCATACGCTTCAACTCATAAAATTCGAGAAGATACTTTGTGAAGGAGCTGTATGTGGTGGTAGCCTCTCTCAAGAGATTATTTGCGGCAAGAGTTGGGAGTTCATGCGTCGAATTTTAACCTGGATAGATTATGCTCTCAGCTCACGCTGCTTCCAGCTACTTTGAAGAAGACAGAGTCACTGACGACCACCAGTATATTAAATACTATTAGCACTGAAACTCCAATTGTCCGTAGCCTTATCGACCAAGTTGTTCGTCTAGGGACTCTCATTCTCACTGTGCCAGCTTCTTCAGCATCTTATGAAAGATCTCTTTGCGTCGTCTAAAGACATATTTGAGGACGTCCATGACGCAGGAAAGATTGTCTCATCTACTGTTGTTGTATGTGCATAACGACCAGACTTCAAAGTTAGATTTAGACACCACTGCAAGAGAATTCGTTTCAAAGACAAGCGAAAGGAAAGCCACTTTTGATCAACTTTGAAAAGAATTAAATCTAGAATCAAGTAAGTGAAAATGTTAAGTGTTATATGACCAATTCTTTAATTATAAAATAACACTTAAAATTCATTATAAATTTGAATTACACTAGCCTGCGAATTTTAAGTTTCAGATCACTGCATAAAATTGAAGAAGTGACTTTTTATATTTCAGGAGCGCTAAATCCGAAACTGAAGTCAGTTTTTCTCTATTCCATCAGGTTTTCGTGCAAAATCAAAATTGAATTATAATAAGGTATATACGTATTTAATGCCTTGTTGATAAATGTCAATAATATTTGACAGCTCATACAGTTTTAATATGTTTGATTTTCACCTAATTATGATGTTTTACACAGATTTTACATATATATTTGATATTCTAACATCAATTAGAAACTAACAAAAAAAAAACTTTCGTACGAAGAGACCATCCTTAATTTTCGCGTTAATCACTAACCAGAGAACTGTAACTTTCAGATCATTGTATGCTGTTGAAGAAGTGACGTTTTGGCGCGCTGAATACGAAACCGAAGTCTATTTTCTCCCATCACATCAGATTTTTGTGCAAAAATCTAAATTTGTGAATGAATTGTCTTGAATGTGAAGGTTATTTTAACTAATTTCAACAAGCTAGATTTAACGACGAAGTCTGTTTTCCCCTTTCATCTAAGATTTCCTTACACATGTCAGATAATAATAATAAAAAGTGAATTTTTAGTGTAATAAAAAGCGTTTCAAAACTAAAACAGAAAATACACTGTTTTTGTACTAAATAGAACTGAGTACCTTTTAAAAAGCATTGACTGTTTATTATTTTTTTTCTAAATATGTGCAGAAGCAGGGCTAGGTTGACTGACTTTTTAGTGGCGTATCTTCTTTATTCAAACACGAGGAATTCCACTACCTGCAATGGTTGTGCTTCACGGTGTTTGGCAAGTGACGAGACCTATTTCGAAAATCCTGATTTCAAATCTACTAACAGTTTTGAGAAACGGGGCTAGGGAGGTTAGAGGTTTCATAGTGGTATAAAGGAAACAGAAAGAAGATACAAAAATATATAGGATGTAACGTTAAAGGCTGATTGTTACTGGTGCTTATGGTTAGCAACAAAAACCTTAATTGTAAGGTGTCCAAGATGGCATGACTTGAAGGGGAAATATTGGACAACACACGTTTGTTTGTTTTCTTAACGGTTTAGGTATAAATTTTACGAGTAGTGTAATTTTTTCTGTATTATTTTATCATAACTCATATTATTTACACTTTATCTACACATTGCCATTGTCAGAAACCTTACGTGATTAAAAAGAATGGAAAGCACATTTAAAATGAGCACACTCGAATTAGGGCTAGTCACCTATTAAATTCCGTGCTACGAAATAATCGCAGGCTTGTGTTATTCGTTATTGTTTCGTACTTTATTAGTGTGAAGAGAAGTGAATTTAATAACAAACTTCATCCTGAAGTGAGTGTAATAATAAAAAAAAGTACAATTAGCTCTGGATAATTAGTGTAACTGAATTTTCAGCATAAATTTTATGAAGTCTTTGGTGAAAGTTCTATCTTTCCATTTATGGTACGAAGTCAAATAACTAAAAAAAAAAAATCAATATTTTCCTATTTTTTACTTGATTATGTAGTCTATTTTATAATGTTTAAGTTACTTTGTAGATCTAATAGCAATTTCATATTACAATGTACTGCAACACTAGAACTAGATTTTTAAAAATAAAATTTTAATTTCCTTGTTTCCAAGTGATTTAAGTAGCTTCAAGATTCTTGAATAGTGTTCGTCTAGCCATTTCCAACACAGTTAAAATATATATAAAGTGGTAAAAATTGTACTTACAAACAGTCATTGTAAGTACAATTTTTACCATTTTATTTTACTGTGATTTAAGTAGTTGGAAATTTCTGCGCCATACCAAAATCCAGCCCAACACTGGCACTGGATTAATCCTAAAGACGTAAACCAAGATGCTTCTTCTCGTAGATGAAAGTTTTACTCTCAGGAAACTATTTACAGCTGCATTATTATTATTATTGTCCAAACAAATCCAATTACTGTTACATTAAGAACATACATTCATATTATCTTACCTACGTTATATTCCCGCGTCTATTTTCAAAAGCAGTTCCTCCCCCCCCCCAGCTGAAAAATACTTCCGATGCCACTGGTCCTATACACCTTAGAACGTACAATATGCCTATGCAATAAAAAAAAAACAAGATATTTCATGAAGTTAACTAAATCAAGCTTCTTTTTTACTTTTGTTTCTCTTAACCTGATTACAACCAAGACTAGGGTGTTCGCAATGTATAACTGTTGAGGTTCTGATAGCGAAAATAGGTATGGTATCTCTTTTACCCATCGTATTTACTTGCATGGTTTTAAAATATTCGTCGATGGGAATAATCTAAAATATTTAAACATACCAAAATATTTGATAATGCTAATAGTGTTAACGTTTATATTATATGTTATATATATGACATGCGTTCTAGTAGTCCAAGACCTTGATTTGTAGATAATAGTGACCTTTTGCACGACTCAAAAACATTTCCCAAATAGCTCAATAAATAAGGAAAAGAAAATACGGAACTAGGAATTTTGGGAAATTAACGACTGTGAAAATTCACTTTGCTCCCAAGTTCCTTCATACAATATGTGGGTGATTCATTTTTAATAAATCGCACACATACAATGGACCATCTCAACAAGTATGAATGAAGATCGTACCATGTACGGTATTTTTTTTGTGGGTCCCCAATGTCACATTTTCTCCAACATAGGACCCGACACACGCATTGCTCAAAGTCTAAATCATCGTAGGGTCATAAATGAGGTGTCGTTTTGTTTGTTGGCCACAGGGACGTATTTAAGGGTAGGTCCCCCCCCCCTTCAAATTCATAGTTATAGGGAAAATTAGTATAATTTTAGGCGTAATTATCTGTATTTAATATACGCGTATTTCATGCCCAGACACAGCTTGGAACACCCCAAAAACCCGTGGATACCTTCCAAAACCAACTTCTGGATACATGCCTGGTTGGTTATACTGCATTGATAAAGTATCCACAACATTTTAGATGAAAACAAAGGAGGAAGTTACAGGGACTTTTTGTTCAGTAGTAAAACTGAATTGAATTAAATGTATGGCCTTTAGGCATCTAAGGTTCAGGCTGATTCAGTAGTAAAAATAATATAGAATTTTCATCCCTCTTTTACCCTTTTATACTCCCCGTTACGTTTGTCTCGAGATTTCTCTTTTCCGCTATTCATGTCTGCCCCTGTACAAAATAGTAAGGTCACCAAATTTTCACGACCGGTTCTGTAGCCAAAAGGCTAAGGCTTTGAAGAAAGTTGTCGATTTTTTTTTTAACGATTTGCATATCGATGTGTATCAACGTGATTTTTTTAAAAAAAGAAAAAAAAAGTAATTCCACATAAAACACTGTATACACTTTACACATTAGATTTATTATTATTTTTAAAGAGTTGTTTGTGACCTGATAAATGGAGGGAAATTGAGTTTGATCTTGTACATGTGTCATTCAATAGTAAATCTCTTTATATCTGTTATTAAAGTGAACGAAATGCATACTTTATTGTCTCTCAATGGAAACGAATGGAACATTTTTTAACAGTTGTTCTTGTTTTTGGATCCTCTGTGTGCAATATGCTTGTAAGATTGCTCCAAAACTGGATGTTTTCTTTGCTTCACATTTTACATAATGCACTGTTTCTTTAGATACATCTTCAGATAATAAGTAGATTTTGGGTCCCCATTCTAAATATTTTTTAATACTTGCTCTACTATTTTATTTGTTTTCTTTTGCCCTTTAGTTCCCAGTTTTTTTTTTCTGTCGAAATGGAAATTGTTTCACTTTTCCTCTTTTATTTTAGTAAGCTAGTTTCTTTCCGTAAGGATTATTTAAAAAAAAAAAATTATAACAATTTCGATTGGTTATCAGTACATCAACACATTTCGTAAATTGAACTCGTGCCGATTATAGGGCTTTCCAGGTTATTTATTTTATATACAGCATATTTAGGACACTTACAAAAAGTTGATTAACATCACACATTAGCGTATTTGATCCAAACACTAGCTCTCGGATAGTTATGCATTTTAAGATTCTGTATACCTAGAGTCAGGGGTGTAGCCACGGCCGGACCTCTGCCCAAATTCTCATTTCTATGTAAAATTAGTATAAATGTAGGCATCATTAGGTACGTTTCATATACATACCAAACATGGATTCCCGAAAGAAACTGATGGATCCCTCCCAAACAAAATTCTGCCTAGGGAAGGTAAATACGAGACAAGGAGACTCTGCAAATGATCTTGGGTTTGATGTGTCAGATATTGTTGCCTTTAAATATTGTCCAATTGTATGTAGTGAAGTAGAAATAGTTTTTCGGAGTACAGAAACATTCTTACCGAAAACAGAAGTTTCAAGTTTGAAAATTTAAGACCCTTTGATGTGGTAATCATCAAAGGGTCTTAAGGATCATAGGATCGTAAGGGTCAAAGGATCATATGAAATAAATGAAGAATGAATATCTGTAAACATGAAGGCTTTTTTTGCACTAACTAGAATAAAGCATTTACAAGATGCTATGCTGTTTTCGAAAGTGCATTTTCACTTTTATATTTTACTCCTTTTTAGTGCATATTTTAACTATTTTAAATGCATAACTATCCGTGCCCTACATATCACTAAAAGTAATTTTAGCTTGATTATGTATAGATGACTTTGTGTTGTAATATGTTCTGATCTTAACCTTCTGTTAATATATTATGATTGAGGAATATTAATTAGATTTTATTGTGGACGACAATGGACAACAATGGCGAATTCTCATGGCAATTACTTTCGATTTAGCTTTAGTCTTGATTGGAATCCTGATTTGATTTATGTTGATGACGGATAAATAAAGGCTTTGGAATACGATATTGGGATACAATTACTATTACTTACTTCCTACAAATACAAATATTAACAATTGTCGACGAGAATACAGTCAAACCTACGTGAAGAATAGATAACATTTGAACTGACATGATTATGGAAGTTAACGTGTTTGGCAAGGTACGAAGACTTGGTTTAATTCAAGAAAGATACAATTTTTCTATGTTAAAACAGGAACAAGATCAATCTCTTTTGCAATTTGTAGCTTTTTTGAAAGTACAGGTAGATATTTGCGAATTTCGTTCAAACCATAAAACAAGTATATTAGATCATTTCATATTGGGTATAGCTAATATTAAACATCAAGCACTACTACTGCAGGAACAAGATTTGACCTTTAACAAAGCAATGGAATTATTAGAACGTCTGCAAATATTGCAATCAAGGACAGAAATGACTTTTAAGATAAATAGTTGTGAGATATACACATCATTGGAGGAGTGAAAATGGTACTACGAGATGGCATGCTATAAAAGAACAAAAAGTTTTCAAACAAGAAACTTGCACAAAGAGATGTTCAAGGTGCGGCAAAGAGCCCAGTATATGGTAAACCTAGTACGTTTTGTGGCAACAAAAGCCATTTTCAAGTATATTGTTTACAGAAAACAAGAGTTAATACACGACCTCTCAAGATATATTATTTGGAAATTGGAGAACAAGATTGTTTGAAGGGCTTAGCTCCAGGAAAAGATCAAATACTTTTGTAGATAAATTGCAGGGATCAAAGAATAGCTCAGCTCAGTTAAAAATAAGAAACCATAGTCAGTTGAACTCTACCCCGTCTGGACAAGGAGAAGCAAGTTTGGAGAAGACTTAATTTAGTAGATAAACTCCAACAAACCTTATCCATTTTAGAAGAAAGGCAATCCTTATAATTTGACATATTCGAAGTTTATATATATATTCGAATTTGATATATACAAGAAGAGATGAGCGAGATGACTGGGGAACGACAGGTTACAAAAGAGGATACAAGGCTGTAGATTTGCACAACAATGAAGAGAAAATGTGTATGATAATGACAGAGACTAGATGTCAGCACCATAATAGATGATTTTGTAAGAAAGATTGGATATGGAAAGTTCCTGCATCATTCGCAAGTGATACCCAGAAGACATATTTGGCAAGAATCGTAGGAGAAAGATTTGGCTAAAGAGGTTGAGAGAGACATACGATTAGTCCTGGAAGATCAGATAGGTTGAATGAGAGAGATAGATGTCTTGAGTTTACCGAGAGAGGAGGTGAATTGTTAGGGAGTTAAATTGGGAAATATAAATTAGATTGATTCTGGACTACAACGGTTAGGATTGTTCAATATATAAATAATAATGCTTTGAATTGACATGGCAATTACGTTGATTTTGCATTGGATCTAGGATTGAATACTTATTGGATTTGCTTGGATGACGATTTAATAAAGTCTTTGGAATATGACCTTTGAATATTATTATTATTACATACATACGTTCTAAACAAAATTACTAATTTCCGTTCCGGATTGGAAAATTTATAACCATATATTATTTTCTGATGTAAAATTCAGAAATGACCTACATGGTTGCTGGGAAATAAATGGCCGACATGTGAAATGTTCATATTAAATCCTCCTTGTCTCCTATCGTACAGGATCAATGGAACTATGACTAATACCCGTTGTAGATCACAGCAACCGGTAGCCTTCAGTTCACGCCAAATCAAATATAGTTGCAATTCACGCACCACAATGAGGGAACTTACCCGACAATTCAAATTATTTCCGAGCATCTACAGCAAATAGGGAAAGTAAAAATGGACAACTAGGTAACACATGAACTGACGCAACAACCCAAACTGCAGCGAGTGGACATTTGCCATAAGCTGTTGATTAGTTACCACAATGTGCCACTACTCATTCGTGTTATCATATGTAATGAGAAAAGTGGATCATCGCAAGCAACGTGGGCAGTGGTTGGACCTTCATATAACCACTAAACACTTTCTACGTAAAACCAAAGTTGAGGCAACAAAAGGTTTTGTTGTTACTGTGGTGGACAGCACTGACTGTTGTACATTACCAAATTCTTTCCTGCTGGTGAAACCATTACGACTGTCACGTACTGTGCGTTCGAGCCAGAAAAACTCAATATGTATCGTATATGTAAACTTTACTTATATTAAAGATCCTTTTATTTTGAACACTGGAAAAGAAATGAACCCATTTTCTTCTACACATTTTTTACCCTTACACCTTGAACTTTCAGTTAAGATTGTTTTACGTTCATAGAATTCCTCATACAGATGATCAACATCAATATGATTCTGAATTCCAAACACTTGCACAGCTGCCTCAAAATCTATAAATCTTAATCTTTGACTTCTCAGAGAAAAGTTTCACAAGCTTAAACATTTAATGCTTCACTGAAATCATAATTTGCCAAAATGTGTCAACAAATTTAATAAGAAATTACTTTTTCGCTGTCTTTTTAAAACGATTTTTTGGCAAGAAAGAAGAAAAAACCAAACAAGAAAGTGTCTCATGGGTGAAATAAAAACGTGAGACGTAAAATTAAGTGAAAAAATATTAACCTTACGGGGAAAACGTAAGACCTAGAAACCCTAGTGGAGGTGGGAGGATAATTTATAATCAATTAGTCTCCTGCTTTCTCCTAGATCTTAGAGAAAAATGATCCTGTTATGTCAAGAAGTAAGTTGGACACACTATACGCGACCATGAACAAACCCTCCCTCCTTTGCGAAAGTTGTTGACGTTTGAAGACATTCTTTACAATATTTCGTTTATTTCTAATGGTCTCTAGCATTTATAAATTAACTACCAATCTGATAATATTACTCAGGAACATCATGCCATTCGTTATAACCAAACTGATTTCCAATTTCCAGGAAGCCTTTTGTGGAGGTACTTTAGTGGCACCGCAATGGGTTTTGACAGCGGCTCATTGTGTCCGAAAAAGACTGTACGTCCGTGTTGGGGAACATGATCTCGTTGAAGAAGAGGGCACAGAACTTGAATTAAGGGTAAGTTTCAATTAGCACGAATTTCAGACTTGGTAAACATTAAAATTGCTTCTTAAAAATTATAGTCGACTTTCCTCTGTTGTTATGGGTATACTTACTGACTTACTTAATACTGACTTATCAATAAGAGAAATTGTTAATTGTTTTCAAAATGTGTTGACTAGTTTTTGCGGAAAGATACCTTCAGTTAGCTTTGCAATAATACTTCATTCCGCCAGTCTTTTGTGGAAACAAAATAGCTAATTAAGTATTCAAACACCTAGACAATGATTGAATTTAAACATATGTCAATATTAATTTATTTTTACTGTGCAAAAAGGCGTTTCTTCGCTTTCTTGTACAAAATATCCACTAATTGAAGGGTGTGAGGCAAAAACATGGTAACCCACAAATGTT
>JAGDQP010054566.1:0-13321 GCA_022664845.1 Lepisma saccharinum
CGAGGCATTAGCTAAATTAGAGTTTACAATGCTTCCATTGGCATACTGGTCGATGGGATTTCTTCAAATTATGACATTATTATAGTGGGACGGAGTATGACGCACTGTTTGTTCCAATAAGTTCCATATTTGATCAACAGGATTGAGTTCCAGGGAATTCGTTGGTCATTTGGATTATCACTTTGCCTAATCCACGTACATTTAATTCCGGTACGACAAGAAATCCTGAAATAATTACCACCACAAGAAAAGTGGGTAATCAAGACAGTACGCACGTGTTCCTCAGGCGTATGCTCCTTAGCTGTCATGGATCGATTGATCAGATCAGCGACGACACCCAATACCAAAAAGTTCCTTTGATCTTTCCCTATAAACGTTACAAGTAGGACTGAGTAACTCCTCTGATGTGCTTCACCAAATCTAAATAATCCATCGTATGAAAAGAGTGAAACGTGCATAGCTTCCCCACTTTCCGACTTTCATTCGTAAAAACTTAAAAACCAATCTAGTTAGTTATTGTACTGCTCGATGGAAAGCAATGACATGTAATCTCCAGTATTATAGTTATCAATGGAATGCAAGTTATGTTCAGTTATAGAAAACTAATACATTTTCTTCAAATATTTACTATGGCAAAAGTCAGTTGATATGCATATTGCGTAGTATTATACTTATTTGGGAAGGAGATTTAACGAATATTGTCCTAGACATTGTATGCAACAGCCCTTTTAAGTGTATTTATAATAAAATGTACGAAAATACAAGATAGTGTGAAGTAAATATTTAAGACAATGAACATATCCAAATAAACTTGAGTATTTATTCCATTTTGTACTTTTAATAGGATCGCCAAATCTCCATTGATAGATAAAGAAACAGCAGATATTTCGTGTGTGCAACAAATGCACTGATCTGTTGGTAAAAATCAATAAAAATCTTATGGATTAATTATTGGAATATCAAATATATACGAATATTTCTTCATAATTATTTAATGGAATGCAAAATAAATATTATTCAGTGAATGATAAGTTTATTTAATAATTACTACTTCTGAAATGAGTAAAGAAATATTCATGTAAGTATGAGTGTAAACAACCAAGCTCAGAATAGTTCATTAGCTTAGCCTTGAACATGCACGGACAATGTGGATTTAAGATCCTTAGTGCACTCTAGTATTAGTTTGTGTAAAATAGATTAGATTTAACCATTACAGAACTGAATACTAAAGCATAACCAATGTAATTTCCAATAACTGTAATTCCCTAAGTAAACTTAATCTTAGACATTATCAAATAATACACTTGGGTATATTATTCAGTAATGTAACTCATATCCAAGAACGATGCTTATAGACTTTACATAGTACAAACACTTAAATTAATTAACTTGTAAACACAATGAAAATTCGTAATTAGTGAGCTACTGTACATATTCCGAAATCCTTATTGACTTGCAACATTGAATAATACGAAGTAGATCTAGTTAATATCCGAGATTAGCCAATTGATTTCTAACATCCAGAATTATGTTCAAGGAATAATTTCTCATCAATGAGTAATAAGAACATTACAAAAATCATATTAACCGTCACTTCCTTGAATACCCCCCCCCCCAAAGAACGGCACAAAGGACCAAATATAGTGCAAATGATTGTGCGATTTTTGTGCCAAATTTTGCCACAAAAAGTTTCGTTTTGCTCAATTCGGCGCAAAATTATGTGGCACTCAATTTTATAGGGGCCAACTTTACTCTCAAATTCGATAAAAATGTGACTTTCAAACCGGAATTTGTGCTAATCATTATATTAGGGGTTCGGATTATCCTTTAGAAAGGTTCACTCATGCTCAATGTGCCATTAAGATATGCGATATTAAATTTCTATTAGAGTCTCGAAATCTCGAAACAAAAAATCAGTTTCAAAACTGAGTTGGTGTGAATAGTCTGTACTTCATTTGTGCCGTTAAGTTTCACAAGAAATTTCATTTGTGCTAAATATGTTACCGAAATATGCGACATTCAAATGAATTGGGCCCCGTGTTAAATCTCGAGTGACATTGACAAAATTACAGTATAAGACTGTTAAGAACGCTGGTAATGTTAGATATTCCTCTGGGAAAACATGTGAAAAAAAGTCCGGAAAGAAGGAGAAAAACTCGGTCATGGACAATAGTGTTGACCTTATGTGTATACTCTATCACCAAGTAGATGGTGAAAGCTTGCATTCACTACTGCACAAACATGCTGATGGGAAGAAAATAACCCACTTCTTGAATGCATTATACTGTAATCCTTACACATAGACTATGATCACTAAAGGGCATGGCAAAGCTTGCAGTCAATAAGGACAAATGTACGGAAGGAAAGACAAACCAATACACGTATTATTATTTTTATATACATACTCTATCACACAGTGGGTCAGAATGTCGAAAACGTGGCCAAAATTCGAAACCTTGGTCAATAAGGACAAAAATCGGCATATAAGGGTTTATGACCGTGCTAATTAGGAATTTGACATGAAAATGAAAAAATTCAAAATAGCGGATCCAATATGGTGGACCAAATCAGAAAATATAGGATTCACTGAACAAAAACAGTATATTAGCAATTTTGAGCGTGTTCATTACGAATTTGACATCAAAAATGGAACATTCAAAATGGCTTTATTATAGAAATCAAAAAAAGGTTAAAAATAGTATAGAAAAGAAACTCGAACAAATTTATAGAAAGTTTCTAACCTTGTAATTCTTCTATTTATTCTCCTTCTTCTTTATGGACAGCTGCTTCTTCACTCTCAACTGCATATGAATAATTACCGAAATCTTCACCCGAATCTCCATCCAAATCATTCTCATCATCGCTATCGTTATCCGAATCGTGGTCTGGAACCTCGTCAGATTACCTCTACATGTAGACTGACAGGGAAGGGGATTTCCCCTCATTCCCCCGTTAATTCGCACACTGCTTATTTATTCATTTATTATTTTTATGTAAGAAGCCGTATTGGAAAAAAGTTTGAGTAGCGTATTTATAATGTTTTTTATTTTACTGTAAAAAATTAAATTTTATTACATTTACAATTATTTACTTAAAAACATATTACGACACAAAAAATACCGTTAAAGTATCATCACTTTCAAACGTTAAACTGGAATAGAACAAACATATGATTCACATAAGATAGGACAGTATATCCCGGCATCGCCTTTTTCTAAGTCATGTGTCGTACCCTTGAAGAGAGAGAGAGATCATTATCTCCCTCTCAGGCACGCACCCAGAAGTTGATTTCTGTGGGTGAAATTTACGTAAAATGCCTAAAATTCTGCCAAATTGATATTCATTTCACAAGAAAGTCTTAATTTTGGGTAGGGGTTCGGACCAAGAGGACTTCCCCAATGTGTGTACGTCCCTGCTTCCTCCTGTCCTGTTCTTGTTCTATACTATGCTATAGATATCGTTTAATGATATGTGATGTGATTAAGAAAAAGTCAAATGTAAAAGACTATGATCTAATATTTCATTTCAGCGCATGGGTTTAAGCTCTGACGTATTGTCATGTTCGTCATGGGAACTCGAAAATATAAGATATCTCCTTTCTATATTCCGAAACATTCGTTATTATTATGTGTAATGGCGTTTATGTTGTTTACAGCGAACATACAGGTTATTCAGAACTTGAGTGCAATTAAGAAAAAGGTATCAAACGATCCATTGAGAATGATAAGTAAGAAACTAGATGTCGAATTCAATACTTGTCGATTCGTCTTATCGAACCTTAATGTACTATATCCATGCGAGTTACTGGCTATAATTGTTTAGTGAATAAAGGTTACCTTACTTGATGAAAGGAATCTTACACTACAGAAAGCTATTCACACACTTGTAATAGAAGATCAAGTTGAAAAGGACACTACTTATTTTCAAAATCTTAGTGAAAATCAAAGCTCCATGTTGAAAATTGAAAGCAACAGAATCTCAAGGTTATAAATACATGATAAAAATGTTAAGAGGTATGATAAACAGCTTAAATGTTTTAGGTGCGGAAAGGCTCATGACGACTTCAAGAGCTGTTGCTAAGCAACTGGCATGTTTAATTCTGCAAGAGGCAAGGTCACTTGGTGATCGTATGTGGTGCAAACAAATATACCAAAGTTCAACAGGTAAATCAACCAGCTCTAGGAAGAACAAATAATTGTGATATGGAGGAACCTGAAAATCTCGGTTTGGAAATATCCAGATCGATGAATTTTGACAATTTTCTGGGTACTATTTACAGTAACGATCAATTAGTTGTGAGCATGGAAGATCAACCTAATCCATTTCAATTGGAACTTCAAGTTAACGAACATAAGTTAAAAGCGATAGTCAACACTGGTATTGGACACAATGTAACATAGCAAAAATACAAGCATTAGACAATTTTCAGCCGAAAAATTGTAAAATTTAACTGATTAACAACACATCCCTTCATACAATTGGTTCAGCCAAAGTAGAAGTTACAATTAATAGGAGGATTATGACAATATTATTTATTATCACCTAGCAAGATATAATTTCAATACAATTAGGCAGACTTTATTAGATGCCATTTAATCTAATTGGAGAAAGGCTTGGAATCCTAAGCAGGACGATCAATTCCAGATTAAAGTGCATCAGTGTAAGGAGAAAATTAGCTGGTCAGCCGGATTATCTTCAGAAATCACACACAGTTCAGCAACAGATGTCTAAACAATTACAGTTACTGACAAAGTTGACAATTAAAAATGGGATAGCAAAAGAGGAAGCAAAGTGTGCTAAATTAGAACACAATTCTGATTGGGATATTATTACAGCCACAACAGCTGTAGATTCAGAAGAATTTATTGCATGCTCTGAGGAAATGAGACCACATCGTGCCAGATAGAAGAATAAGAATAAATATGATAACGGTAATGTTCATGAACCAAACAGGGATTTTTTAAGAGATGAAAAACTAACTACATATCTAGTGAAATAAAAAAATACATGTTGAACTATGGCTTAGTTCCAACGGACTGCTACATAATGTATTACGACCTTTCTTCCAAGTACAGAGAGTTAATTTAGAAATATTGTTTCCACAAAGGAGGTTAACAGAAGCCTTGTCATTAGCTCAGGCTTTATGATTAAAACATGTTATGTTTCGCAAAGATAACGACTATGGTTATGGAAAAGGGTAGGAGATAATTGTTTATTATTGAATTATAGAACTGAAAGAAGACATGTGATATACTATTAAGCATAAAATGCAAGGTGATGTCATAATTTAATTAGCTTCATTTTTATAATATGAGAAACTTTTGCATTAATTTAGTTGAATGACTGTTTTGGTTACAAATAAGATGCAGAAAGGAACTTAACTGATTAATACATACATTTTACGTATTATGTTGTTATTATGTAAATTTGGTGCTTCAAATTTGTATGTTTTAGTAGCTATGTGTAGTAATGTTTCAAGTACTGTGTGTCAACTTCTATAATTAATGAACTAATGATTTGTTTATTTTTTCAAGTAATGACATTTTTAAAAGAAAATATATTGAATTAAAAGTGTTTGCTCCCTGCAAATATAAATTGTCATTGTAACAGTGAACTTATCATGGTACTCGGAATATGGACTTACAAGGAAACTTTCCCTAGTGGAATTAAAAGTTTTATATTGGCAATTGTACCAGATTTGGTTGAAAAATGAAAACTTTGTTTTATTAAAAGGAAGGCGAGTTGGTTATGTGATGTGATAAAGAAAAAGTCAGATTTAAAGACTATGATCTAATATTTTATTTGAGCCCATGGGTTTAAGCTATGACGTATTGTCATGTTCGTCAAGGGAACTCGAAAATATCAGATGTCTCCTTTCTATAGTTGGAAATGTTAGCTATTATTATATGTAATGGCGTTTATGTTGTTTACAGTGAACATACAGAATATTCAGAAGTTGAGTATAATTAAGGAAGAGGTATGAAACGATCCATTGTGAATGATATGTAAGCAATTATATGTCAAACTACTTTCCGATTCGTCTTATCGAACCTAGAATGTACTATATCCATGCGAGCAAAGTATTTACTCGATATAATTGTTTAGTGAATAAGGATTACCTTATTTGGGGAAAGTGGTCCCTAAGTTTAGATTTGTCTACGTTAGTTTCAGTAACATTCGTTCTGGAAGTAGTATTGACAAAGTTTATTGAGGACCATTAGAGATTGATATTGACCCAAACTATATTTACAATTAAAGGTCAAACAAGAAACGAAGGTGACACTTTATTTAACATGTTATTTGTATGAATTATGACCAAAATGTATGCTTTTTAATCAATTTTAACAAAATGCTTAAATAACGAAATACTACAGCAACCACTTCAAATGTGGATCATTACCGGAGTAGTTGGATTTTAAGGATGGTTCGTAAAAAAATCTTATTGATTAAATAGAATGAAGGAAATCGCTTTCCATGAACCAAATTACGTTTATTACAAGTACGCATCAACAGGACCATATCACAACAATTGTAGTAGTAACGTAAATCCTATTACGTCAAGAGTTAACATGAAATACATGTAGTATAAATTGCAGTTTACATGATATTGCAAGCAAAATACATATAGAACATACTTAGATGAATATGTAGAATCATTCTAAGAGCATCCTCCAGTACAACGTATAAGTAAATAGTAGAAATCTATAAACTAAGATAAATCCATCTTCATTCACTGCATACAACAATTTATAGGATGCAACAGAGTAAAGATTTATGTTAAAGCGAAAACAAAACTAAAACAGCTGACGGTTCTTCAAGGTTACCATCTTGCAATATATAGCAAGGAAAATAGCATAACTTCACGTTGAAAAGTCACTAAAACGTATTAGTACTTTCACCCTCCCATCAGCAAAAGAAAACTGAAGGTTGCACTGCACAGCAAAAGAGAAACGTAATCAACAAGAAAAGTGAAAAATTATCCGACAGAACTTATGCACTATTTGCATGTCTGTCATTGAAAGAAAAAAGTATACTAGTTTCTGAAAAACATGTCTTCTTAGACTGTAAACAGTTGCACCAAACAAAGAAAATAATGTCACCATGGCTATAGCACAATTATAGACAAAATAATATTATCCAACATCGAACACAGCAAAAATTAAGACAGAGTTCATGCATGTACCGCATACAGAATAATCATAATGATGAACATAAGCAATAAATGCAGTTTGTTCTTAAGTAGCGAAGCAAAATCATGCAAAAGATTCCATTATACATAAAGAAAATCACAACAATATGTAACATAGAATGAGATAGCATTCTTCACTGTTGCCCATCTGAAACGAAGCATCATTAATTACATTGCCTTGCAAAAACACTATTCCAAACACCTGTGTGATGAAAAGAAATAGTTTCTTCTAATCTGAAATGAGTTCATGCAATCCACAATCATGTTAATACCATCTTTCATGCAATAAGTAAAAATAAAACACTAAAGTAAACCAGTCTAATGCTCACTATTTCATTTAATAAAACAATAGCATGCAGACATAAAATAAATGTAGTTCAAAGCAATCAGATCTTCGAGGAAGAAGTAGTAGCAAATGACATTTCATAATCTTTAAACCATAAAGGTAGTCTTTTATCCTTGAGGACCTTCGCAAACTTTGAATTTCTTTAAACTCTTTATCAGGATCTGTAATTAAGGTAGTCTCATCGTAAAACCAAGAATTGGTTTTAGGCTTATTTGTATATTCGATATTTTTATCAAAATACAACTGATGTTATGATGTAGTCTAATAATACCATTGACAGAAATGAAGTAAGTATTAAGACTTTTCTGTTCAATAATTACTCCTTTAAGAAACTTAGTTAATTAAGCTTTATGATTGGTTACCCATACTTCAGTACCTGTAGTGAAACAATTATCAAAATCATATTTTAGTGATTGATTAAATTGAAATTTTAAAATT
This sequence comes from Lepisma saccharinum, assembly GCA_022664845.1. Lineage (NCBI taxonomy): Eukaryota > Metazoa > Arthropoda > Insecta > Zygentoma > Lepismatidae > Lepisma > Lepisma saccharinum. Next base: position 7,974 of record JAGDQP010054566.1, read on the forward strand.
TTTTACCATGTTTTCGGTTGATAACATCATAGATAATGGTGACTTGCCATGTGTCGTAGATGACATGTGTATTAAAGAATACAAAATTCCATTTAACCATGATTGTACTTTACTTTCACTTAGCGAACCTTTGTCTTGTATACACTTTTCGTGAGTGCTTTTTTGATCGTCTGCACTATTTTCTCGATAAACCGTTATTGGGAGGGTGGTAGGGAGGAGAATATAATAACTTAATACTTCTCACTAAACTATATCTTTCGAATAATTCTCGTGTAAATGGTGGACCATGAGCAGTAACTATGGTTTGAGGATATCCAAAATCCGAAAATAATTGTTCTAATTTACTGCAAGTTTCATCTGTTGACACATTTTTAACTAAGCGGACATTATTAAATTAGACTAGCTATCGGTGCAAACGAGAAACTTACTACCTTTCTAGAAACCATGATCAAAGTGTACGCGTTGAAAGGGAACATTAGTTTTAGGCCATGAATAATAATAATTGACTGCATTTGGTCTATTATACATAGATTACATATATCAGAGTTGTATGACATCTGTTTGATTTGTTGATCAATTCCAAACTGAATTACAAGCAGTATTTAACATCTTACTTATGCCCCAATGATATTCATGCAACAATTTAAGGAACTAATTTCTTAAAATCACAGGTAACCATATGCGATTACCCAACCAGTTACAACCATTTTGTAGAGTTAGAATGTGTCTAAATTTAAAGAAATGTATTATTTCAGTAAGTTTATATTTGTCTGGTACAGGATTTGGTCATCTACACTTAATCTACTCAATTACTTGTTGAGCGATCAGGATCTTTTTCTGTGGTTTATTTTATCTGTTCTGGTAATAATAATGGACATGATACTGAAGCTACGTATTCAGATGAAATCTTACTACCACCTGTATCTTCTAACAATGGTCTTCTAGATAAGAAATCAGCTTACAGAAATCTACTTATTTTGTATAATGGAAATGTATGTCATATGTAGTGACAAAGAGACACCATCTCTGAATACTTGGTGAAGCAGTACTAGGAATTGTTTTATCAGCAGAAATTAACTTAGGCGAAATCGAATTTGTTCAAAGCGAATCTGTCCAAAGAGAATCTGTCCAAAGCGGTATATTTCACATATATTTATTTGTGAAAACGTTTAAGAGTAAAAACGATTCCTAACATTTAATGCTCAAATTGTGCATAGTGTTTTTCAGCTGAATACAGAGTTGCTGAAGCGCATGCTATCGTTAATAAATCGACTATTTAATTTATTGAATGAAACAGCTCCGACTCCGTTCGGACTCGCAAAATTCATTATCACTATTTCGGTTTTAGGATTGAAAGGTTGTAATGTTAAAGCTGTTTCTAATTATTGTTTTAAATTTATAAATTACTGAGTATGTGTCAGAGAAAATTGCCATTTACTACATTTATTTAGCAATTCATAGAGCTTTGGGCCTTTCATATTGAGAGCCCGGGTATGTGTTTATGATAAAATGAAGTCATTCTGAGAAACGACTTAAGTTGTGTAACATTTTCTGGCTCCAGGGTATCAAATATGGATTTGATCTTATCATCTGATATTCTGATAGCATCTTTACCCACTATGAAACCAAGATACGTTATCTTCTACTTAAAAAACACCTTTGTCTCCTCGAGCTTTGACATTATACTTCTAGAAGATTTACAATACTTTTTCGACTCTGATTTTACATTCAGATTGATCCTTACCATATATCAGAACATCATCTAAATAACAACACACACCATACATCTTTCCTATCAGATCATCGATGAACTTTTGAAAAAATTGCGCAGCTATTGAATCCGGAAGACAGCCGCCTCTGAAAAAAAAATCCTCACAGAGTACTGATGCCCAGATATTTTTGGGAGGCTTCATGAATTTCCAGCTGTAAATATGCACTCCTTAGATCCAAGACCGTAAAGCACTGTGTACCATCTAAACTATGTAAAAGGTTATTAATTTTGGGCAATGGATAACTAATTTTGTTTGAGACCTTATTTAACGTGTTTTCAGATCTAAATATAATCGTAATTCGTTTTTTTCAACCACAACCAGAGGTGTCGCCCATTCAGTGTATTTGGCTGACACTATAATATCTTGAGCCTGTAATTTAATTAACTCTTGAAGAACTCTGTCTTTCAAATGTATCGGAATATCATAGTATTTTCTATATATTAGTGATATATTTGGCTGTAATTGCCATCCAACCTTATAACCTTCGATTGGTTTAGTTATGTCCGCATTGAAAACTCCACAATATTTACACAATAAATATCTTTCATCTGTTAGACTTTGATTGACAGAATACAGTTTCCTGTCACTGTTTATATTATGTGTTGTGGTAAAAGTACCGGACTTCCAATCCGGCCATAAGATGCTTACCATATCCTGCCTAATCTAGTGGTAACTCTAGACTATTATTTACTATGACAAGTTCCAATTGACGAAATGTACCATTAAACTTGACTTCACCCAATATTGCACCTAATACGGCTAAATGACTGTTAAATGCCCCTCGGAGTACCTTATTCGACTAATACATTTGATTATTACTAAAATGTTGATCATAAAAAGCGTTACTTACCACAGAAAGGGATGCGCCTGAATCTACCAAATATACTACATTTTGATTATTGATCGTTAACTTTGATAATGCTTCCCCAGTTGACTTTATCATTAACACCTGTTGCTGATCATATTGTTCAGATGATCTTTTAACGGTTGTGACTTGTTGATTACCACATACTCTTGTATTTTTTCTAACACACATTGTTTGTATATGTTTTTATAAATATAAACAAAATTAAATATAGTTTGCCAGAACGTATCTGAATACCAATATTTGTATGGCTAAAGTACCTTTAAAATCCAATTCCATTTATGTACTAAATTCCGTGCACCCATTTCCCGTAAAATCCGGAAATTTGAATGACTCCAATTAACGATCATGTTATGACTATTAATATGAATCTTGTGCCTATTGACGCTTGACGCAACATATAACAGCGCCATTTCTTCTGTAATATTAGCCCTAGCAGTCGTCATTTCGAGATGGCAATAATATAGTACTCAGCAACAATCTCAATCCAAAATCAAATGATCACTTACAATGGCGATATCTAAAGTATAGCCACTAATAAAAGCTATAATCTTATTGATTAAGTAGAATGAAGCAGATCGCTTTTTATGAATCAAACTAGGTTTATTACAAATAGGGGAGACTGGGGCTAGTTGTAACACTGCTAGTTCTCTGGCATGGGCGCAGAGTGAGAGCGCGCGCATGGTGGTTCTGAGGCGCCATTTTGTAGTAAGTAGCTACATGTTGTTTGAAGACAATCGCTTTGGTTTCAGAATTTTTAGAAGAGAAAATAGTTTTTCACGTAGGTAAGTAATTTCTACAGAAGTAGGATCGTAGTGAATTAATCGGATTTGTGTTGTTGCATAAGATTGTGTAATCTTCAGGAGGAATAAGGTATTATTCAACTATAATGCGCAGATATCGTTGTTCGTACAGAGCTGCTTAGTTGGAGACCGTGCAGAAAAGCATAACAACATATATTATCAATTCTCCATCAGCAGGTGATCGCGGTACAGCTAGCTGACTTTTGTATTATTTCGTTATTAATTTAGTGCGTGGCCTGTTAGGAATTCACATTATTCAACATTTTTCTCTACACTTTATGGTTGCTATCAATACAGTGTGTATCGCCTTTCACGCGACAACATTGTACGAAAGTATTAGTGCGTGAATTTGAATTTACTTATGTCCTTTAGGAATCTAAAGTTGAGGAAAGGTTTAAATCAGTTTCACCTTGAAGTTAATCTGTTACAAGTCGTATATAAGTAAATATGAATTCATTATTATATCTACCGGGACACCGAGTCAGAATTTCAAGCAGGCTCTAGTTCGCTTTCCAAGCGATATTCATTGTTAGTCCATGAGATCATAAGGGATAGCTGTGAATCGGTATAAAAGTTATTCCTGTAGGAATGGAAAATTTTGAAAGGCTTAGAAGAAAAACGGTGTTCCATCGGTTATAATGAAAAGAAAACATCAAACCTGATTGTTCTGCCCTATTTCTGTTTAAAATTATGGAAATCTATCCCACATAGCAATTTTGATCTGACTTACAAGTATGTGCTTACTTTGACGAGTCTATCAATTTAATTTAAGCTTGGAAAATAATGCCAAAAAAGTTTAAATAAGGTTGAATCAGTCCGTCTAGTTCAGCCTAGCTTCACCTGGGTATTAAAAATTGAGAGATAAAAAAATCTCTTGATTAAAAAATCACTAACATTTTTATTATGCGCACACTAAGAGATTTTACCTGTTCAACATCAAAATGGGTTTCAAATAAATAGCTACATGTTATGCTCTGATTTTCTAAAAGAAACTTTATAAACTTTGAATTTTGGACCATATTAGTTAATAATGAGTTCGACCTGTCTCATTTCTATTATCAAGTCTTTGAAATCCACAAACATCCATGCTCCAGCTGGAATTCAAACCCAGAACTTTAGAGACGCTAGCCTGACGCCTAAGATCGCACGGCTACAGCGGTCGGATGTCTTAATTTAAGATAAAGGATAAAACACAAAAAGAAAAGTCATTGGGTTCAAGTACAGTCAATTGTAAGATAGAAACTTTTATAGAGGCAATGTTATAAACTCGTAACCTAGTAGCACATAAACGTGTTTTGAACATCGATTTTTGATTTATTTCGTTGATTAACTGTTATCGGTTGAAAAATTTACGTTTAATTTTACATCATATTTCAACAGACTTAATATTGTTGATAAGATGTAAGTTCAACGTGGATTCAACTGCTATTTTCAACTATGGTATGGATTTCGTTTCATGGGATTCTTTCTAATTTAATGGAATAAAATTTGTAATTGAAGCTAATTGAATATCATTAAATATTATTGTGTGTATTCTTTTGCATGTTGAGAACATGTTGAATTTCAGTATATATTCCAACGAAAATTCGATGTCGTTGATAGTACGTTATAATGTGACGTATTTTAACTGTTATATTCAACTATGCCCTTGGTTGTCTTCCCATTTTAATTGCATAAAAATTGTGCCGTACCAAAATACTACTTTCCGACTGGCTGCATACTACCACAAAAGAGATTGACAGTAATATTAAAATACTGGGAAAGTCAGGACTAGGTCTTCAATTATTTTTTCCTGGGATTCGGATTGATGGTAATTTCGCAATAAAAATGTTCCAGTCGATACTCAGTTGACTACGAATAAGGCAAAACAGCAAGACCGAGTGGTCGTAGCTTAGTTGTAAGAACATT